>APFE030666722.1:7814-27750 GCA_000404065.3 Pinus taeda | reverse complement strand
CTACTCAAGTTTTGAGGACAACACTTTTTTGAAGGAGAGGGGCATGTTAGGTCCCTATAATACTAGTGATTACCCCATTACTATTGTAGTTATATCCCTTATTAATATTGTTGTGCCCCTATTGTCCCCATACTGTTATTATTGTGTTCCATAGAATCCCTCTATTGTTATTTTTGTGCCTTTATATTATTATTGTTAGGTCGGTTGGGTTATATTGTGACTCCTTAGATTCCTATATATAGAAAGGAGGTTTTGTTGTTTGAATCATCAAATAATCATTCATTTGTGTAATGTAAAGGAGGTTGCCCCCTCGAAGAGGCTGAATTCTAAGGCCTTGATCTATCTTTTCTATCTTTTTGTGAGTTGGTTTCATAACACATTACCAACGGGATCTATCAATACTTTGCCAGTTCTTCATAGACAATTCCTGGACCAATGAGAGGTAAAGAAAAATCCTCTCCAAATTCTTTCCGAGTATGAAAACATAAAAAGGAATGTAGGTGAAAGTGTCTAAGATTACTGCGTAAGGTTCACTACAGTTTAAATGCTATTCCAGCTGACATTAAGCCACCGATGGGTTTAGCATTGATCAAATTTCCTGATGACTTCGATGCCGATATGGCATATTAGTTGAGAGAAAGAGATCCTACCACACTTGAGGATATGTAGAAGAACGCAGTGAGTGTAGAGGAAAATCTGCTAGCCAAAAGAGCAAGGATGAAAACTAAAAAGAAGCTGACTATAAAGAAAGAAGCATCTTCCTCAGATATTAAGGCAAATCATATACTCTAGAAATTTGAGAATATGTTCGATTAGTTAACAATTGCAGACAAGCTTGAAACCACAACGAGAAATCCAAATTTCAGAGGACAAAAACAACCTCAATTCAAGATTAAACAAAGGGAGCAGAAGGCACAAGATCAGTCATCACAACAACAAGTCAAAAGTCCTTTGCAGCAAAACTATGTACATGGAATGGACAGTGAAGATGATGATGATCCAGTAGTGGAGGCAAATCATTTCTTTACCGCTGATGGTTTACCTATCTATCTCATAGATGAAGAATATTCAGAGATCCCTAATGTGCAAAAGGATGAAGATTATATATTGGCAAATGAAGTAGTTTTGGACGATGAGTCAGATGATTATCAATGTGGATATATGAATGCATTGACAGCACAATAGAAACAATATTCATTGAGAAGCAGAGATGTACCAGTCCTCCTGGTTCAAAAGAGAAAGGAAGAACAACCTAAGAATGACTCCTCGAACATTCAGAAGAAAGGGAAGGAGCCTGCTGATCCAACTTCCAGCAAAGTATCATCTGCAAATGAGAAGACCAATCAGCAAAGTGCAGCAAAGGAAAAGGTTGAAAAGAAGGACCCTCCAGTCAAAGAGGTAGATAAAGTTTCAGCTTTTAGTTTAGAAAATGAGATTGCTAAATTAAAAGTTTCAATTCCTTTGACTGAATTGATGAAGAAAAGCAGTTCTAAACACCAAGTGTCCAAAATTTTGAACATAGATCCTTTATCTGATATGGTTAATGTAGAAGATGATCACCCTGAGCTCATCTTTGTCCCTGCTTTAGAAGGTCAGTCTAAGGATAGTGAAGTTCCTCCATTCTATATAAGCCTTAGATTTCACGAGTATGTCCTCCACAATGCCATGTTTGATTCCAGAGCTTCCCATAATCTGATGCCAAAAGCCATTATGGAGAAACTGGGCCTTGACATTACTTGAAAGTATCATGACTTGTATTCTTTTAATTTCGGTAGAGTTTGTTGTATTGGTCTTATCAAAGACTTGGTGGTGTCTTTAGACCAAATTCTGGAAAATAATTTTCTCATGGATGTGGTTGTTGCAGACATTCTGCCACGGTTTGGTATGCTTTTGTCCAGATTGTGGGGTGCAAAGTTGAAATGAACTTTACAACTAGATTTCTCCTATGCTACCATTCCCGTGTTTGGTCAATTGAGAAAATTTATAGGGAGAAGAAAATGAAGTACATGATCAAAAGCAAGGAGAAACCACTTAATCATCCAATTAATGTTGTACATACAGATTTAGAGTCATTTGTATTATATTCTGATAGTGGTTTGAATGATATTGATAGTCAGTTAGTTGAAGTAGAAGATGTGCCAGAGATTTCAGAAAATTTCAGAGCAATCCTTGATCAAGAAAGACAAAAGATTGCAAGTACCTCTAAGCAGTCCACATTTCATCAGCAGCAGAAAAGTAATGAACAACACAAATTGAAGAGATCAGTCAAAGTAAGAAAGAGGATGAAACAAAATTTCAGAACTTAGAAGAAGAAGCAGGCCTATGGAGCATGGATTTTGATGGAGCCGTGGGTAATGATGGTGCCGACATAGGGATTTGGATTCGCAGCCCTGTTTTCTAGCCAAATAAAGTCCCTAGTAATGTTAGAATTTGTTCATATAAATTGTCCTTTGACTATTCTAACAATGAAGCCAAATATGAAGTGCTGATTGCAGGTTTGAAAATCCTTAAAAAGTTGAATGCAAAAAGGATATTAGTTTATGGAGATCCAGAGCTGATAATTAAGAAAGTTAAGGGTGAATATCAAGCCAAACATCCTTAGATGAGGGCCTACCGTAATGTAGTTTTAGATATCTTAAGGATGTTTCCAGATTATACTTTGACATGCGTACCTCCTGCACAAAATGTAATTGCAGATTCACTTGCTACTGCTGCAAGTAATTTGAAGATCCCGATGAATTCCAACAACAGATTTGAGATCCATGTCAAGCATCGCCCAGTTGTTCCTGACAATCTAAGGTATTTTCAGGTGTTTTTGGATGATAAGGAGATCAATAAGTTTTTGCAAAATTAAGGAAACTACTAGGATGCTTCCATAGATTGTGATTATGACGATGATGAACTGGAAATTGAGGTGAATCAGATGGAAATATTGCAGCTAAAAGACAATGACATTCCTAAAGGTCTCATACCATTAAAATAACGTTTTGATCAAGATGATGTGGCTAGGAAGCCAAGCTTGGTGCCAATAGACAAAGGTGTCGAGGATATGAATGTTGGAATAGCCGAGAAGACCAAGTCTAGGAAATTGTCAAAGACATTGTCTCCTGAGGTAAAGTCTAAATATGTTAGGTTGTTATTTGAATTTGCTGATGTGTTTTCTTGGGATTATTCAGATCTAAAGGTGTATAACAAAGATATAATTCAGCACACTATTCCCATCAAGCCAAATCAGAAGCCATTCCGACAGAAGCTAAGAAGAATCAATTCGAAGTCACTGTTGTCCATTGAAAAAGAGGTAAACAGATTATACAAGGCTGGTATAATTTTCCCAATTAGATTTTCTAATTGGATTTCTAATCTTGTTCCTGTGAGAAAGAAGAACGGAGAGATCATATTGTGTATCGATTTCCGAAATCTGAATAAAGTGTCATTAAGGACAATTACCGAATGTTGAAGATGGATCATATCTTCCAGAGAGTGGTTGGAGCATCGTGCATTTCACTGCTTGATGGATATTCTAGATATAATCAAATTTTAGTGCATGAATATGACAGAGATAAGATTGCATTCACCACCCCTTGGAGAACATTTCATTATGATAAAATGCCATTTGGTTTGAAAAATGCTGGAGCCACATTTCAACGTGCAATGGACATCTCTTTTTCCAATGAAAAGGATGTATTTTTGGTTGTGTATTTAGATGATTTTACAGTGTTTTCAAATTCAGATGATGAGCATATTCACCATTTGAGGATTGTGTTTCGGCGATGTAGGAAATTTGGGATATCGCTCAATCCGAAGAAAATCCTTTTTGCTATGGATGAGGGGAAGCTGCTTGGCCATATTATCTCAAAGGAAGGCATCTGCATTGATCCTTCAAGGGTAGAAGCAATTCAACAGATAAATTTTCCCCAGCATAAGAAGGAGATACAAGCATTTAATGGTAAGATGAATTTCCTATGAAGATTTGTACCCAATCTAGCTGGGCATTTGAGAGAAATTACTAATATGTTAAAGAAGGACAATGTGGTAAAATGGACGTAGATGCTATGAAATCATTTAATTTGGTAAAGTATGCTTTATCTATAGCCCCAATTTTGATTAGTCCTGGTTATACATAAGATTTCATTTTATTTTCCTTTGCATCTGACCATACCATGGCAGCATTTGTAATGCAAAAGAGAGATCAACTAGAAAAGCCCATTGCATTCTTCAACAGAACTATTAGAGATGCAGCTTTGAGGTACAATATAATTGAGAAGCAGACTCTTGCTCTGTCAAAGCTTTTAAGGATTTTTGAGTGTATATTCTGGACTCTCACATCATAGCATATGTTCCTAACGCAGCAGTTAAGGATGTGCTGGTACAGACTGATCTAGAAGGAAGGCGGGGAAAATGGATTGCAACAATGTTAGAATATGATCTGGAGATCAAGCCTACAAAGTCGATCAAAGGAAAAGGCCTGGCAAGGTTGATGGCGGAATCAATTTGCATGCATTAGATATAAATCTTATTGCATCCATGTCCGAAGATGAAGAAGAAAGCTCCCTAATTCAAGTGTCTAAAATCTTCCTTCAGTCCCCATGGTATTCAGATATTGTGTATGTACTTCAACACCTCTCATCACATCTAGAAATGTAAAAAAACAAAGGTAGAACTCTTAAAATTAAAGATGCTAAATTCTGTCTTTTGAATATGCCCTTCATTGGAAGGATCCAAGAGATGTTTTGCTGAACTGTTTAATTGAAGATGAAGCCCAACAGGTGATGAGTGACTTTCACAAGGGTGATTGTGGTGGTCACTTGTTCTGGAAGACAACAACAAACAAAATCTTAAGAGGAGGTTATTACTGGCCAACCCTATTTTCAGATGTCTATAAAACAATCATGAGATGTCATGAATGTTAGGTCTTTTAGGGGAAAAGAAAGTTGCTGCCTCTTCCTCTAAAACCGGTTGAAGTCAATGCACCATTTCAGCAATGGGGACTCGATTTTATTGGGGAGATCCATCCAACATCATTAGCTCAACACAAGTGGATCCTAACAGAAACCGACTATTTTACCAAGTGGATTGAAGCAATCCCAACCAGACAGGCAACAGACACGGTAATCATTCAATTTTTGGAATAAAATATTTTATCTCATTTTGGTTGTCCTAGTAAAATCATCACAAATAACACAGCTACATTCAAATCCAAGAAGATGATCGTCTTTTTGTAGAAATTATAATATTACCTTAGGTCACTCCACAACATATTACCGGCAAGGTAATGGTTTGGCCGAATCATCCAATAAGTCATTGGTGAACATCATCAAGAAGCTGCTGGAAAAAAACAAGAAAGGTTGGCATAAGAAATTAGTTAATGCTTTGTGGGCAGACATGGTGAGCCAAAATAAGTCTATAGGTATGCCTCCATTTGAAATAGTATATGGAATTGACACAGTCTTTCCGAAATCTCTAGCAGTCCCAGTAGTGAAACTTTTACAAGAGGCTAGTAGTGAGGAAGATGATTTTCAGTGAAGAATCAATCAGATGATCCATTTATAGCAGACAAGGGAGGAAGTCTTCCAAAATACTTTCAAATTGTAAGAGAAGATAAAAAAGATCTATGATCAGAAAACTAAAGCGGATAAATTCCAGCTTGAAGATGTGGTGTTACGGTGGGATGCTAGGAATGAAGATAAAGGAAAGTATGGAAAGTTTGAAAACTTATGGAAGGGACCTTATAAGATTGCTACATACAGAGGAAAAAATGCATTCCTACTCAAAGAGATGGATGGACAAGATTGTCCAAGAGGACTAGTCAATGGTAGGCTCCTAAAGCGCTACTTCTTCTAAGGTGATTTATGAAATCATGAAGTGATCATTATATATATCGTTTTCCTTTCATTGCAAGTGTTCAAAAGTTACAATTCATTTCAGCTTGGGGCCCGAGGTGAAGGCTATAAAGTTGAGTGATTTGTATCAGTTTTTGAGTCTTGAGTCAGTTCAAGTCTTGAGTCCATTTTCTTATTCCACTACTCTACTTATTCCAGAGATCTATGGCTCTTGGCACCACCAAGGTGCTACCATCCCCGTTGGAGCCAATGTTAGTATCAGTGTCTTCACACTGCCATCAGTGATCAAATTCACTCTTTTGCATTCATATTAGGAGTCCCATTCTCAATGAGTTGCATTCCATTAGGTCATGGATCAACTGATGGTAGGCACATTTTAGTTTTTTCCCTCATGACACATATCTACTGACCATTTTCCATGTGTGATTTAGTCAATGGTTCAGGTTCAGGTTCATTTTTAGTTTATTTCATCAAATAGGTCTTAGGTCTTAGGGTTTCAGTTTCAGTTGGTATTAGGCTTCACCATGTCAATTTTTTAGTAACCATTAACCAATAAGAGTCAGCAAACATATGAGGATGACAATAATCATTGGGAAAGCTTTAAAATCATAATTTGTAAATTTAATATGTTTTTCACCTCAAATCCAGTTTGAGGTGAAAATAGAGCATTGTTTTTTTTATTTGTAATTTCATGTAATTTCATCATTTCTCATATGTAATTAATAAGTCTCACGCTGCTCCTGGTCACCTGCTGATATTTCCAAATACATGCCACTGCAAAAGCAAAAGATCATCAAATATTATTTCACCTATTTTAAGCAAAAAGTCAAGCATCCAAAAAAACAGAGTATTTGAGAAAGCCAAAAGACATTATAAAGTGGGTTTTGGAGAGTGAAAAATCAAAAGTGCGCAAACCATATGAAGGTCATTTCTTTCTCAAGTTAATTCATTGTTAAAGTTGAAGTTCATGAGCAAAATCACGATTTTAAGGGGTTATTGAGCAAAAGGAGGAAATTGTTGTGTTCTTGGAGGAAACTGCCCGATGCTACACACCAAAATTTGGCACTACGCACAGGAGCTACGCTACACACCTGGGCTTTTTCTCCTTTGTTTTTTTGAACCAGCGCTATGCTTTTGACTGGGAGACTTTTTGGAGAAATGGTTTGCATATTCAGATTCAACATGATGAGAACATCAATCCTGAAAGTTTCAGCATTTTTGGAGTAACTCTTGGTCACCTAAAGGTCAAAAAACCATCAAAAAATGCCCTCTCTGCCTCTTTTTGGACACACAGGAAGCAACCTTGGGAGATTCCACTTGTGAGGGGGCAAATGACCTCCAAATGTAAAAATAAAAGATATTCCAGAAACTAGACAGGGAGGCCTTTCCAATGCACTATCTTGGGCTCAATTTGGCTAAGGGTAAGGCCTCCAAAATCAGCTGAGAATTGGAGCTACGCATAGGACAGGTGGCGCTACGCATAGAACCAGTTTGCCCAAAAATCCAAATTTCGCCTAGTTTTCCTACAAGTTGACTTTTCTTTCATATTGGATGAATGTATGATTATAAATGATGCTATACTATGTAAATTTAAGTGTAAAATTACCTTAGAGGGTAGATTCATCATTTTCAAGTGGTTTGGGGGTCAATGAATAAGTTTCCATGGTTTTAGAGGCAAGCTGTTCCACTGCCTATATTCTTGTTCCTAGTTTAGATATGGTTGAAATAGCCCCTTATCTCTTGGATTCGACCCCTGATGGCTAGCATAGGTGGCTTTCATGTCTATATTATGTATTTTATTCCTCATTTGTAAAGGTTGGACTCTTGTGGATGTTTTGAGCTACATTGTACATCTCTACAACAGTTTGGCAAGGAAATAAACCAAGATTTGCAGCTACTTTTGTGGGATTCTTGTGGTAATGTGTTTTTTTATTGTTTCTCCTTCTATCATTAGTTTTTCTCATGTGTTATATGTGCCAAAATCTATTTCATTCTTCTTAACTAAATGAAATCAAGATAGATAGGTGGAATACATTGGTAACAGTGCTCTGCCTTGGGAATACATTTAGTTTTTTATGTTTTCAGCTATTTGAATAGGACTCATGATCCTTGCATGCCATCCTCAGCTCCTCACTAGTCTTAGACCTAGCATCTCACTCAATTCCAAGTGCTAAAATACCTACCTACCTCGCCCCATAGAACACCCTACAATTTTGACTTGGTTTCCCAGACCCAAAGCTGCCTGCTCCATTTGATCCAGCAACAAAATCATCAAATCAACCAAAAATCCTAGAGCTACTATACCTAGCCTAAAATCCATATTCAATTAAGTCATCTCAAGTGAGATTTACAAGGAGAGAGCCCTCTCCCGACCTAGTAGGGCTAGCTACCAGGTTAAGCTTGGTTTGTGGTTATCCTAGGATTGCCTCCCTTCAGCCTAACGTCAATCTAGGCTCTAACAGAAAGCTTAGTGTAGGTTTCTTGGACTCCTTTAGTCTATTCAGCTTCCACACTAACCCTTAGAGGATTAGGTGTCCAACAGTTCTATAGAATCTTACATTTCGCCTTCATACTACATCACTTGTGTATCAAAACTCATTGTGTTACGATTATTTTATAAATATATAACAATAGGCCTTACATCAATATAATGGAGAGAAAAAATCTCTATCTTGGAGTGTGAACAAAAAAAAATCTAGTATCAACCAACCCCAAGCACCACTTTCCAAACTATATTGGCATATATATCAATATATAATACCAGAAACCATATTGTTCAATACATTGCAACCATTGTGCAAACCAAGATAGATAATGAGCACAAAAAATGAGAAATCAACAATGTAAGTAGAATCCCTATATGACCAAGTAAATCTTACGAAACAAATATTTCATGTTGTAATATTAGTTGCCTCCTATACTTGCAACACCCACTACATCATATTTACAACCAATAAAATCAAAATGATGACAAGGTCACTAGCCAAATTATTGGGTTATGTAAATGGGAATTTACCACTCCCTTGAAAAGTGAAATTATGATAATAAGTGTATTTAAATTACCCAAATTTATAATTAAGGATAGTATTAGACAGAGTGTTTGCAATTTCATTTGCCTCCCTGTGAATGTATGTATAACTCACCACCTGAAATTGTCTCAAAATCATCCTAATTCTTTGTAAACAATTATGCAACAACAAAGAGTTGATAATGTATGCTTAGTAGCCCACTCTACCACCACCTTCAGGTGACCAACTACCTCCAATGACTCAATATCAAGCCACCTTGCACAAAAAGGAGCCCTGAAAGGGAAATAACCCCAAATCAGTATTAGTGTCAACACCTCCATTCCATAAGAAGTGGTAATGATGTCCTGGATTAATAAAAATATAAGCACCACATCCATGGTTTTTTTTTCACCCCCAGGGGATCTTCTTGTAGAATTTAGTGGAAGAATGCTCTGCACCAAACATTTTCTCAATATATGCCTAGATTCGTTAAAATAATAAGTAATCCTAGAAATTTTTCCATTAGTATGTGGTGGAGAGTTATCATAAATAACGAGTTACGAAATTTTCAAATACCCTAGATAATATACAAGGGAAGAGCGATATACCTTTTTCCAAGTCATCCATTCTTTCAGATACTCTTCCATGGAATTGTTGTTACATACAAGATTAATTTTAAAAAATATCAACACATCAAACAAAATTTGTATCATAAATGAACACTTCATAAAAAGGTGGACCACATCCTCCAAATTAACCCCACAAATAATGCATCTACCCGAAACGTTGAAACCTCTTCGACATAAACTCTCTCATGTTAACACCTTATTCTTCTAAGTTAACAAGCGAAAACATTTGAGCTTAAGATGGATATTCCAACCCTAAATCTTCTTGTACTACCAATAAGATGTAGATAGTAAAATTGGAGGGGATATATACCAGTATGCCTCCTCGAAAATAGACTGACTCAAGATTAAAGCACTGATCTAAGAGAAAGAATCTTACTTATCGGTAAAAACAATACCAGCCAGAGAAAATTTATGCACATACATGTCCCAATATGTAGCCAATTCACCATAAATACCAAGATTCAAGGAGCTCCCACGTAGGGAAGAGTCCATAGTTAACCCTATTATGATTAAGGATAGTATATACCTTGATTATGGATATGTCTAATAAGGTTAGAATGAAGTGTATTGTATTCAATAAATATTTTAATGGGATCAAGCCCAATATCAACCATCGTACCATTTTTGATCTTGCACTTAATTTTCCCTAATATCCAATGAATGGATTTCATAAATCCATTTCATATGTAGGAGACAACATGTGGAAAACAAGCCCCTTCCTCGATCCATTCCACCAATGATAGATTCACCATGTACTTTTCCCTAATAATTTTCTATCATATTCCATCTCCAAATAATTCCCTCCAACAATTTTTCTCCAGAAGTGCCACCCAAAAGTTTTTAAGTCCTTAATACCCCATCCCCCATCTTCCTTTCTCTAAGATATGACCTCTATACGAGCCATATGATATATATGTACACCCATGGACCCTTCCCATATAAACTTGGAAATGATAGAATTGATCCTCCTAATGATATGTGTAGGTAATAAATAGAGATGCAACCAATATACCACTATGCTTTGAAGAACCACCTGAACAATTATTAATCTACCTCCTAGTGTAGCCACCTATGTGTCCAAGTAGACAACATGTGTCCAAACTTAACAACAAGAAAATGCCACTCCTTATTGCCCTAATGGTTTAAATTTAGGAAGAAGCCAATATATTTAAAGCCCATGTCTAATGACACATGATCCACATAATAAATTCCAACAATCTCCAATATTTGTGCCTCACTGGGAAATGAATAAATCAACAATGATTTAGAATCATTCATATATAATTGAGTTGCATCTCCAAAAATGAAAATAATATGGTGCATCTACTCTGACTCCATGATTGAAAGTTTACCAAAGAGCAGAATATCATCCATGAGTATTAACTAAGTGATATGATTTCTCCTAGTAATACCCACACCAATAAAATTCTATGGAGAGTGAGATTTTGGCTTTGGCCCACTCTCCCTAGTGAGATGTTGACCTAATATTTTTTTGCATTATCATATAATCGATTGCTTATAACGAGCCCCAAGGGTTAGCTCAACCGGTCAAATCAGTGTGTCGTCAATCGGGAGGTCACGGGGTCAATTCTCCCTAAAGCCCTTGGGGTTAGGCCTAGTTATTGGCCGCAAGGATCGATTCCCTTCGGGGTTGATCAACCCAAATATTTCTGTGGACGTAGTGGACAACCAATAACCAGGGTGTCTGTGAACCACACCAAAAAACAAAATCGATTGCTTATGAGGCAATACAATTTACCCACACACAAAAAAATATTGAAATTAGCATAGCTATATAACTCAAATGGATTACGAATGTTGATAGGTCCATCAACTTTATCCATCACTTTCTATCTAAAAATTTAAACTACAATAACTAAATTAAAATTACAAAAATCCACCAAATTATATTGGTTACCATAAATCCCTATTGTATGTCCAATTTAATAAATAAAAAACCCTTAATCACACCTATCTAAAGGACCAGGTAACATGGCAACACACCCCTATGGAAAATATGGATGTTTCAATCCAATTGCGTATTGACCATCATTTAAAAAAAAATACTTAAAACACCCTACAGTCTTATACTAATTGTATCTGAAAATAATATGTAAGATTGCACTCCAATCATTCAAAGTACTAGCCGTGGTGATTTTGGTCATTGATTCACACATTTTCACCCAAACTAACCTCAACTTCACAATAGATGGTGGCTAGCGTAACCAATCTATCTCACTTGTGGTGTCCTATAATAGCTTCAATTTGCATTCTCCACTGTTATGCTCCTTTGCACTCCAGATTGGAAAAAATTGGCATCACTTGTTTGGAAACTACCATTTTAGTAGAATTTCTCATAAATTCCACTCTATGGCATTGTATTGCAGACAACAATTTCCATACTTCCCACAACCTTCAATTAGTTTTTCACATGCCTACCTCTTGCAAGTCAAATGGTCATCCAAATGCCCTTGTGCTCATTCCTATAGTAGATGGATTGTAATGTAGCTTCATTGGATTTATCCTCTCCTAACAATTATTTTTGGATTCATGTTCCCTTTTTCATTCTCTGGTTTTCTTCCATCCCTTTCTCTTTTCTCTCTCTATTTTATTTTGATCGATCCTACTCTTTGTATGCTAACATAATATGGTTTCTTCTCTATGACCTTACCCACAGGTCTACATCTTTGGTCGACTATATTATTTTTTCTCCACTTATCTCTAGCCAAACCCCTTCCCTTCTACCTTAGACATTGTGGGAAATTCCCACTAGCTATTTCTCTTGTTGCACTATATCTCTTCCTCATGTCCCTACTACATGGTTTTCCCCTCAGTTTTCTACAACTCTTATCTCCCCTCCCATGGCCCTTTTATTTCTTCTCCTTTCTAACCCCTCCTCCATGCCTCGTCAATGTGCCCATGTCCACAAGGGAGTGACCTACTATCAGGAGAAGGCCCATTGGGGCAACATATGCATGTAGCACCACCTAGAGGAAACCAAAACCTATTTTTTACAAACTTGCACCAAGCCCCATCCAGGAGGGACTAATGTGTGCTAAGGAGGAAGGAACCTCTCATATATTCCAACTCTTGGACAAGAATATACTTGTGGAGATGGCAGATTGGGTACGGGATACTAGGCACACTCACAAACACTTTAACCAATATATTCACATATTTGATTTATATTGGCACATGAATTTCCTCCTTGGAAAAAACTTATTGGATCGACACGAGCATTGAGTGGATTTCCTCCTTTCACTTGAGCATTTGCATCACCATATGAAGGATTTGGACCGATGGATGGAGCACATTGAATAACACCTCGGTATCTCAACCCCAACCATAGGCATTCCAAGTAACAGTTAAGACCCCATCCAAGTTGCAACCATGGATTTTTATCCTTCTATTTAGTTTATGGCATGCTTCTGCTCTATTAGTTGTTTTTCCTACTATACACTTCTAAGGTTGTTTAGGCCAACTTTGAGTGTTTGTATGTTAAATTTGGACTATCTCAATACTTTTTTTTCTTTAGTATCTCTAAAAAGAGTGAAATTTTGGCTTTGGTCTAGTCTCCTTAATGAGAAACTGACATAATCTTTTTTATTATTATCATGTAATCCACTATTCAAAAGGAAATATAATTTACCCCACACAAAAAAGATTGAAATTAGCATAGATATATAACTATTTTAGTTGACGAACATTGATAGGTACATCAACTTTATACATCAGTTTATAACTAAAAATTAAACTACAACAACTAAATCAAATTTCCAACAATCCATCAAAATTCTACTAGTCACCAAAATTCCTTTTTCTATGTCCAATTTAATAAATTTAAAACCCTTAATCCCACTTGGCCGAAGGACTAGGGGACATGGTAGCACGACCCCATGGAAAATATGAATGTTTCAAGATAGGTTCATGTTGATTTTCATTCAAAACATCAATACTTTGAGCACCCTACACTCAGGCCTTAATTGTAATCCATGCAAACATCTATTAACTGGGACTTCACTTACACAGAGTACTAGGAGAGTGATTTTGGCCATGGATTTGTGCATTTTTCCCATGCAAAGCTCAACTTCACAAGAAAAAGTGGCCAAAAAAACTATTATATCCCTCCAATGGTGGCTTTTGATAGCTTCAATTACAATTCTCTACTGTTATGCTCATCCTCACTCCAACATGGCAAGATTCGGCATAACTTGTTGGGAAACTACCATTTTAGTGGAGTTCTCCTACTTTCACTCTATGACACTACAGTGTAGATGGTAATTTCCATACTTCCCTCAAACTTCAGTATTTTTTTCATGTACCTTCCTCATGTTGAATCCCATACCGTCTACCTTGAACACTATTGGTTGTTCCCATTGGCTCTATCTCTTATTGCATTGTCTCTCCTTCTCGTGTCCCTACTATGTAGATTCCCCCTGGGTTTCTATATCTCTTGTCTCCCCTTCCTTGAACCTCTAATTTCTTCTCCTAGCTAACCCCTCTCCCATGCCTCGTCAGTGTGCTTGTGTCCATAGGGGATCAACCTACTATCAAGAGAAAGTCCACTAAGGCAACACATGATTACACCAATGTCTGGAGGAAACTACCTCGTGTTTCTTCAAATTCACATTGGGTCCCTTCCAAAAGGAACTAACCTTTTATGAGGAGGAAGGAACCTCTCATAGCCTCTAGCTCTTAGAAACATAGGTAGTTACTAAGATGGAAGATTTGGTACTAGACACTAAGCACACTTGTGAATGATTCAACTAGTGTATGCACATAGTTGAATTATATTGGCACATGATGTTCCTCCTTGGTAGAACCTTATTGGATTGGCACGAGAATTGGGTGGATGTCATCCATTCATTTGAGCATATGCATCACCATATGAAGGAAATATACCAAATGATGGATAAAATTGAACAACACCTTGGTATCCCAACCCCACCTGGAGGCATTCCAAGTGACAACAAAGATCCCATCCAGGTTGCAACCATGTATTTTGATCCTTTTACTTGTTTTATATCATGCCTTTGCTCTATTGGTCTTTTGTTCCTAATATCCACTTCCAAGTTCATTTATGCTAGTTTTAAAGTTTTTTTTTTTATGTTAAATTTGAACTACCATAGTTCTTTAATTTCTTGTACTTCTCTACGAAGAGTGAAATTTTGGCTTCAACCCGGTCTGCCTAGTGAAAGATTGATGTAAGAATTTTTAGAATTATCATGTAATTTATTGTTTAGAAGGAAATACAATCTACCCCACAAAAGAAACAAATTAAATTTAGCATAGCTATATAACTCAAATGGATGATGAACATTGATATGTCCATCAAATTTAAACATCATTTCTAACTAAAATTTAAAGTATAATAACTAAATCAAAATTACAACTTTCCACCAAAATTCTACTGGTCACCAAAAATCCCTATTCTATGTCGAATTTAATAAATTAAAAACTCCCTAATCCTTCCTAGCTAAAGGACCACGAGACGTGGTAGCATGCCCTCATGGAAAATATGATTTTTTCAATCTAGTTGCATGTCAATCATCATTCAAAAAATCAATGCCCTAGGCACCCCACACTCATATCTTAATTGTAATCCTTACAAACAATCTGTTGGCTAGGACTCTAGTCATCATGCAAAGTATTATCCGATAATGATTTTGGCCATGGATTTTCACATTTTTCTCCCAGGCCAAGCTCAACTTTGCAATAGATGGTGGGAAGCACAACTAGTTTGTTTCGCCTTTGGTGGTGTTTGATAGCTTCAAATTTCATTCTCCACTATTATGCTCCTTTGTGCTTCGACATGGAAAAAAATGACATCACTTGTTGTGAAACTACCATTTTAGTGGAGTCACTCCTACTTTCACTTGGCGACACTATAGTGCAGGTGAAAATTTCCATACTTCCCATAGCCTTCAGTTTATTTTGCACCTTCCTTCCTCTTGTAGGTCAGATGACTGTCCAAATTCCCTGCTCTCAAGGCCCCAAACAATCAAAGTTCATATACTCATTGCTACTAGTAAAAGTCTTTGGATGCATCTTAACTAGATTTCTCTTGGCTTGGCAATATTTTTTGTATCTGTACTCTCTCTTTGCTTCCTTGGTCTTCTTCCTTCCCTTATGTGCTTCTCTCTATATTTTCTTTTAATCGACCCTACTCTCTTTACGCTCACATACCATAGGTTCTTGTTTGTGACCTTAGCCATTGGTCTATGACTCTAATTGGCCTTATTATTTCCACTTCACTTCTCTCTAGTTTATTCCATTACCTTCTACCCATGACACTATTATTGGTTTCGGTTTGTTATGGCTCTAGTAGAGCTATCTCTCTTCCCCATGTCCCTTCTACATGGCTTCCCCTAGGCTTCATGTACCTCTTGTCTCCCCTCTCTTGACCCTCTACTTTATTTTTCTTGATAATCCCTCCTCCATGCCTTCCAATGCACCCATTTCTGCAAGGGAGCGACCTATTATCGAGAACGAGCCCACCGAAGTAGCACATGCTTGTACCAATGCCTGGAGGAGACCATTACCTGTTTATGTGAAGTCACATTGTGCCCCATCTAAGAGGAATTAACCTATATTGAGGAGAAATGGACCTATCATAAACTCAAACTGAAGTCACATTGTGCCCCATCCAAGAGGAATTAACCTATACTGAGAAGAAATGAACCTCTCACGGACTCAAACTCTCAGACACAAAGGTACTTGTTGAGATAGATGACTAGGTACTAGACAATGGGCATACTCGTGGATGCTTCAACCAATATATGTACAAATTTGATCTATATTGGCAGATGAATTTCCTCCTTGGTAGAACGTCATTGAATTGGCATGAGCATCGAGTGTATGTCCTGCATTCACTTGAGCATCTACATTGCCATCTGAAGGACCTATACTAACAGATGGAGCACATTGAACAACACCTTGGTATCTTAATCCCACCTAGAGGCATTTCATGTGACAAAAAAGACCCCATTTACGTTGTAGCCATGGATTTTGATCCTTCATCGTAGTTTATGTCATGCTTCAACTCTAATGGTTTTTTGTTCCTACTATCCACTTCCAAGGTCATTTAGGCTAGCTTTTAGGTTTTTGTATGTTAAATTTGGGCTATCTGAGTACTCTATTTTCTTCTGCCTCTCTATAGTGAATGACCTTTTGGTTTTGGTCCAGTATCATTAGTGAGATATTGATGTAATATTTTTTAATATTACCATGGAATCCACTATTTAGAAGGAAATACAATTTACCTCACAAAAGAAACAGATTGGAATTAGTGTAGCAATATAAATCAAATGGATGACAAACATTGATATGTCCATCAACTTTATACATCAATTTCTAACTAAAAAATAAATTACAATAACTAAATCAAAATTCCAACAATCCACCATAGTCACCAAGAATTTCTATTATGTATCCAATTTAATAAATAAAATACCGTAAATCCTAATAATTCCAAAATATTTTTAATATCTTTTATTTTAATAAACTTTTAGCTTATCAAAACCATAAAACCACTAATCTACTCCTTGTAAATTTGTTAAAATAGCCATCTCTGCAACTATAAATTTACAAGTAAAAATGCCTTAGGAATTTGTTAAAGAAAATACCTCACTTTTTAGAAAAAAAAGATATTTTATTAAAATATTACATTGAAATTCTTCGATAAATTAAACTCATTTATGTTTTTCCTCTTTGGAGGATATTCCACATTTTAAACATACATCAACTTACTTTAAAAACAAAATAACATATAAATGTTGATATTCTGATCAGTACTAGTTCAAACGGAAATTGATCAAACAATGAACCAAAATGAACAGTCGGAGAGAAAAAATAGTGTCAACAAAGTTTGCATTAATTGTCATAACTAGATGTTGGGAAAGTTATTGTAGGCATTCATAGTCATAATTTTGTTGATGTGAGTTTTTTCTAGAATACTTTGTAGTATCATTGAGGTGTCTGACGTTGTGGTTGAACACTTCACACATCTTCAGGGACATAAAACTATAATATTGATAGAAAGAGTGCTAGACCAAAATTAAATAGATAAAGAATATAAACATTAGGGGATGTAAGGAAATTGTAAATGATAATGAATGAAAATTTTGATAGTAATATTGATTTCAATATACCATAACATAACTTGTCATCTTCTTCATCATAACAGATTTATTATAATATTTTATTTCCATTAATTTTTATTTAAAATAAATGATTGTTGAGAGTTCTTTTATAGTACAATATTGAAAATATGTTGTAATACTACATTAGATGAAATATTAAATCAAATAATAATAAAACATAATATCAACTCAATAACAAAGTAACAAAAAATATAAATAATAAATTGATTCAATTCGATTCAAATTGTTTTATTATAAATTTATTTTTATTGCACCACGAGGTGTTTTACAACTCAATATAAGGGAGATGTGTAGGTATTAAACATTAGATGTTAGATGTATGTAAGTATGTCAACATTTTTTAAATGTTGGCTCTATAACACATTACATATGATGAAGATACACATAACAAAATATATATAGATAAAAAAAAATAGTTTAAATTTTATATTTTAACTAAAATATTCTTGATCTGTCCTCGTTGGGGGTGACTGACTTGAGAAGAACGCCATATCAGGGTATTTCAAGCCCTACCGTGTAGTCATAATGAGGACACTAAATGACAAGTACAAGAGGCCCGATGGCTTGTAGTAGAACTTTCTAGAGATTGCATCGCTTCTTATTGTCGTGGCGATGGTTGTGGTGAGCAGAAGCATCGTTTTAGAGATCAAAAGTTGGAGGTTGAAAGGTAACACCTACTTTTTTCATTCAGAGAGCCTCTTTAGAGAGTCAAGTTGGGGTATCGAAGCTGTTAAAGGTTGGCATTCAGAGGAAGCACTGCAAGCAAGAGTTGAACAAGTAGTTATATGGGATCCTGGGTCAGTGCTTGAGCGAGGATTGGCTCTGCGTGGATGTCTCATAGTGGCCCTCTATTGAAATATGGCAACAAGAATATTCCAATTTAATTTGTCCTTGAATTAAATTGTGAATTAAAATCGAATTTAGTCTTAACAGCTACTTGGAAATAACTAATTAATTAATTTTAAATAAATTAGTTGGAGAAATTCAAGTTAGAAGTTTTTTTGAAGTCATGCAAGAGTTATCCCTTAAATTAAGGAGATAAGATTGAGTTATATTTGAGTTGTAATTAGTTAACTCAGTTTACTAAGTTAAGTGCAGTTAAATTAGTTCCAAATTGTTTGAGGAACTAATAGTGAGTTAACAGTCACTTGATGCATTAATGCACTCAACTAGTGCTACTCCAGTTAACTGAAGATTCCCTCATCAGAAACTCATGCATGTCTATTCTGAGAAAGACCCGGTTGAGATTAATGTTCAAGGGCAACGTACTATTAGTTGCATGTGTTTCTCATGGAGAAAACTCATGCATGCAGTCAAGGATAAATCCTTGAGGATTGCGCAGTTTTGGAAGAGAGGTCATCCACTTGGTATCAGGAAATCATCCACAAGGAATAACACAAGGAAATAGGAGCTTGGATGGCAGATAGGAAGGCTAGAGAGAAGCCAAGATTGCCTGTGAGCATCTATGAGGATTGTACTGAGATATGACTAGCTGCGAGAGCTAAGGCTTTGGATAATTCCTATGTATTTCCATCATGTATGATAATAGAATTGTGTGGGGTTTTTAGCTGAGGATTTCCCCAAAGTATTTTCATGTGTATTGTGCCATTGATTCTTCTTCTTCTATTTATATTGTTCAGCTCGAGCTTTAAGATTCTGCAAATTGATAGTAGAAGTAGGTTATAGTATTATGCTTTGATTTATATTGCATTATCGGGTTAACCTACACAGGTTTACTACACCCTCGACTCATCTAACAGGTTTCTAGACTTGTGACCCCAAATTTTCATTGCAAAGGTAACTAATGAAGTAATTCATTCATTCATGTCCCTATTAGTGTTTCATGTCAATGCTTTACTTGTGCGGCTTTGGAAGCAATGTGAGCAACAAGTTTTGAACTTCTGGCCCGCTGGTGGGTGGTCTAGGCATGAGGGAGCCCTATTGATTTTTGAGGAAATATGTTGTAGTGGGGGGAATTGTTGGGTGTGGAGCCTGATTATCTTCTATATTCAAAAGTACCGCCACATTGGACCCCAGTTCGAAATGGGGGCGGCAACGCCACCCGTAAAATATTCGCTGCAGGGGGGGGCGGCGCCCTCGAAGCTAAAAACAGTTATAAAATTGCCTTGTAAAAGTATAGTAATTTCTAGTCAATCTGCGCCGTTCATTAGGCAGATGATCTGACGGTAGAACTTATGTTTAGTTTAGGGTTTTTTGCCCTAGAAGGCAACCCCTCTCTTTGTATGAGGGCATTGTATTTGAGGCTGTGAGATAGATGTGTATTCTGTGTGAGCGAG
>APFE030666719.1:0-13331 GCA_000404065.3 Pinus taeda | reverse complement strand
AGTGTTATTTACTTCCATCTCTATAAGATAAGTATGTACCTTGGTTATTTTTAATTAAACCTTAATTTAAAACTCAAAACCTCAATTTGAAAGTCATTTGTGCACTACCTTAGTTATTCTTTAACAAGTGGATTGCATTGAAATTCTATTACATTACAATTTTTCAAGAAGAGTTGTAGTGTATGTTGGCTAAATTCTCATAGGAAACTTTACCTCAATCAAAATTTCAAAACCTAGATTTGAAACTCGTTCCTGTACTATTTAAGCTATTCTTTAACAATTGTATTGTATTGAAATTCTATTACATTACAATCATGCCAAAGCCAAAAGAGTTGTAGTGCACATTAGCTAAATTCCCATAACAAACTTCAACAAGAACCATTTGGAAGAACATAAGACCATTGTATGTGGCAGTAAAAATCTTAACTTTCTTTTATTAAGACTGTTTTTAAATTTATTTTATTAAAATAATAATAGTTATTTAAACTTTTATTTAAAGTTTATTGAGTTTTAGTATTATGTATTTGTAATTAAAATACATTATTATCAGTAATATTATAAGAATATATATTTTTTAATATTAAAACTAAAATTTTATAAATCTGTTATAAAGTTTCAAAATTATAACATTCACTTATATTTACATATTCAATATAAAAGGATGGACACATGTAAATAGTGAATGTTGTTTGATAATTAAATGAAAACATAATTTCTTTAATTATTCACAAGTTCAATCCATATAATATAATAACAAATGTTCATCATTTTGGGTAAAGTATAAGCAATTTTGAAATATTGATGAATAATTAAAAAATTGATTTCATTTATACGGTTTATTTTTATGTCATAGTTTAAATTAATTAATTTAATTTCTGTAAACTTTAATTTTCATTAAATTTTATATTTAATTTAATTAAAGATAGAGGAGAAAAATAATATTGTAAAAAAATAATTTAAAATATAAATTAACCAAATTTCCTTTAAATGTTAAAATCCAATCTAATTAACTTAACTTATTTAAACTTTAAATTTTCTTAAATTTTATATTTAACCAAATTTTTGTGTTATTCTCAGGAGCTGATGAAGATTGTCGAATTCTAAAGAGAATGGACAATCATATAAAAAATTAATGAAACATAAAGAGAGAACAGAAACTCCTATTTAAAATGCACATGCTTCAATGTGTCCAAGTCCCACCCTCACAATTTAGAAAATGGGCAAGATGATAATTACTTCAATGAAAATCCTTACATTACCTTTGTGTTGGGAATATGGGAATTCCTGGCTAGTCTCATCGAATATATATATTCGAAGTTGTATTTAATACAAAAACTAAAAATCAATATTAAGGTATAAATGATTTAATGGAGTTTCTTAGGCACGGTAAATTTTTAATCATTGCTTGGTAAAAATATATTTTAAACAAAGTTTAAACACCTTATTTAGATATACAAGAAAGTTAGTAGTTATACAGTGACAGTCAGAGTGTCATTCATGTTTCAAAGAACTCAACATTTCATTCTAAGAGGAAAAATAGATAGTTCAATTACCATTTCATACAGCGATCAAAAATTGAAGATGGAAAGGATACATACTACATAGAATATTACATACATGTTAAAAAAGGTGGTAACTAAGGAGAAATTGATATTCTAATAAATTTCAATTGAACTTCAAGTATAATGGTAAAGATGAGAAACAACCAGGCTAGGTGGAAGCATTGTCCAATAAGTGAAGCAATTGTGGACTGTCAAAAATTATTCTCCCAGTGGGTGATTGTTGGGTGTACAAGCTAATTATATTCTTCATTTAGAGGTCAATTTTTGACCACGTTTGGATCCTAGTCCCAGACAAGTGGGTGTGGGTGGGCTTGGCCGCACACTATCGTCGTGAGGGGGTTTTAGCATGATTTTAGCCTCCCTCTCGTGAGGTTTCTGGGAAGCACTCTCATGTATATATTTATATACAAATTTCCTTCTAAAAAATGTAATTTTTTATTCAATTTAGGATATTCTCTAGGTGGAATATTTGATGATATAATTTATGTTAATTTAAGTTTTTTTCCCTAGATGACCATCATTAGTTTTTATGAGGGAATTGTATTTTGACTGTGTATTATTCTATATGAGAAAAAAAAAGGATATTATGTGATGGTGGAGAGGACATTACAACATATTTTTTGAAACTTTTGTCCGTTCATTTTGTTAGATTATATAAAAGGAAGGAATAACTATTTCTCTATTGACATACCCCAAATTGGGTGAGCTGTGTATATCTGTCTCTCTTGTTTTATGGATTTTTTTTATTTATGTGTTTGTAATATTTTATGTGTTTCATTTCTATGTTATTTAATTTATAAAAAATATTTTATGTAGATAAAACTGATCCATGTGTTAAGTGTAGAAATTAATGTGTATATTAAAAATTGCTCATGAAATTTACTAAATCACAAGACATGATGTTACTCCATCATCTGCAAAAGTTAATTCACCATATAAAACAAAATCATTTTCATGCAAAATGAAACATCATATATACACAAAGATTTATATAAGGGAAAACCACTTCCTAAAACCCCTTACTATCTGTATTGCATTAATTAGAGAATAGAGGAGAAATACAATGTTTGCTCAAGCCTAATCACACCCTGCACTAGTAGAGTCTATGCCCCTTCCTAACTAACCAAATTTGGCCAATACTTTTCCAATTTCAAGCCTTCCCAAGTTCCTATTTCCTTGCAATGCTCCCTTGGAAAATTTACCCTATTATTAAGGAATTTCACACCAAAGAATTGTGCAATTACCATAGGCCAATCGTATGACTGCATGCACCACCTCTATAACAGTTACACCACCTCTATAAGTTGGATAAGTTTACAACTGATAGTACACTACCCTTGAACTCCAATATCAACTAGGTAACTAGAACTCTCTGCATGGTATTTTGGGTTCATTATAACAGTTACACCACCTCTATAAGTTGGATAAGTTTACAACTGATAGTACACTACCCTTGAACTCCAATATCAACTAGGTAACTAGAACTCTCTGCATGGTATTTTGGGTTCATTAATCAGCATGCTGGTTGATCACTTAGTGTGGAAAAAGTTCCACACTCAAAACTTGACCTCCACTAGTTCCTTGAATGGTTAGAACTAGTTAAACTGACAATAACTTAAATTAATTGAAATATAGCTACAAATTAACAAGAAATCATGTATAACTGAACTTAAGTGTCTCCAACTCTAATTTACTGAGTTAACTGAGTGATAGGAGCCATGTCACCTCAGTTAACTACCTCCAAGTATTCTGATGAAATTGAAATTTCTAATTTCCTCAATTTTAATTCAGGAAAAAATTCAAATAGAGACTTTTCTTGTTGCATTTTCAACATTAAGTTTGAATTTATGAAACAATTGAAAAATATTTGTTTTAATATTCCATTGCTTATAACGATAAAGGCCATCTCAATTTGTGTTAAAATGTAAGGGAGATACGTGTAAAAAGTTGGAAAACTAGGAATCCTCCCATAGTTAATGTTGTAGGTATGCTATCATAACTAATGCTAGGAAAAGCGCCACTTAATAAGTGTAAAAAGTTGGAAAACTAGGAATCCTCACATTGTTAATGTTGTAGGGAAGCTATCATAACTAATGTTAGGAAAAACCCCACGTAATTTCACAACCAATGTCATGGCCAAATATGAACTATAATTTATTGGACTTACTAACCTTATACCTACTCCCACTATATTAGCACTAGTTGATCAATCTAAAATATTACTAGAATGGATTCTAGAAGATGTTTTAATTTTTATGGACTCTTAGGAGTGTATTTTTTAATTTCTAGTGTTATATCCTAAAGCCTCCTTAGGAGGCATCGTATAATCCTAGGTAGACCATGGTTAGCCCCACTGATTCATTTATCAACTATATATCGAGGTTTATGGTGATGTATGGTGAAGATATGAAAAATAATATTTTCTTGTTCCCCACTACTGAACCAAATATAGACTACGGAAGCCACTTGTTTGGTGGAATTTGATCCAAAGGATAATGGTGTACAACCACCCCTCTCAATTCCCACAGGTTATATTCAAATGACATAGCCCCGCAGTAAATGATCGGTGAACCCCAACTAGCAATATAGATCCTCCATTGTCCACCACAACCTAAAGATCAATAAAATGTACCCCTTCCAAAGTAAACCATAAATTCAAGGAGATATGGTGCCAACCAACGAGATCATATTGCTACCATCTAGTAGACTAAAGTATAGGTAGACGACATGAATATATAACCAACAAGAGTGATTATTAACAGGGTTTTCGTTTAAGAATTTATTGGATAATTATTGTTATGTTTTATTTAAGTTGATAGTTGTCTATACCAACATCAATATTTGGTTTTATTGACTTATTGGAAATAATGTTTATTATTTAAAATATGTCTCCACATATGTTTTTCTTTGTTATGTTTGTTTGTTATAGTTAATGTGCATCAAATTTTTTTATTATAAATAACACAGTCTAGAGGTATATGATAGAAAAATTATTAATCTATGATGTTTTATTCTTTTCAAATATATATATTTATAAGTGTTTATTATTTTCAACTTCACATTTTATTATTGTAGTTTTTATTTATATATATAATATTTATATATTAAGCTTATATAATATATATAAAAAAATTATTATGAATAATCCCTTGGGTATATGTTGTTCATTTTTTGGGTTTATTGATCCATTGTGTTTATAGTACCAATCCATTTGTTTTATATTATTGATCCCTTTATTAACAATATAATCGTTAGTGTTTATAATCCTTCGGTTTTAAAAATCCCTAGGATTTATAATCTTAGTCATTAGGATTCATAATTCAAAGAGTTAATAATATTAGTACCTTGGATTTATAATAATGATAGGGTTCAAAAAATAAATGGTAATAATAACAATTATTTTTAAAAATTTAAAAAAATGATAGCAATTATTTTTAATAATATAATATAATATAATTATTACTTTTATAATATTACTTTTATTTATATCTCTCTATCATTATCAATATTAATATGGATGTTAAATCTATACAATTATTGCCTATTGGGTTATTTCAACTACATTTACTAATATGTTTATGTATGTGATTGGTATAGCTTACCAGTGTGTATTAACCACATTTATTAATTTGGTTGTGCTTTATAATCCCTTGGGTTTATAATATGAATAATATGTTGCATTTTCTAATTTTGTGAGCTTATAATATTATTATAAGTTTATAATATAGTATATACAAAGTTGTAGCTTACTTTGTATATCAACCACATTTAATAATGTGGTTTTGCTAGTTGTCAACACTAATACAATAAAGGGTGGATCAATACATGGAACTCATTCTATTATTTTTACAATAATCTGTAATTTATTATTTCTATTATTGACCATATTAAAAGTATCACTACATTAGAATTTTCAAATTTAATAAATTATTTTATATGATTCAACATATACCTACAATTTCTTCAACTACATTGCAATTTGTTGTGATACATATTTATTTCCTTTTAATATATTGTAATACTATATCAGAAATTTAATTTATTATAAAGCAATATTTTTTAATATATTCTAATAATTTAAATTTAAAATAATTTTCCTAACATAATTTAATCACACTATATTTTTTTTAGCCATCTCAATTTTTTCATGATGATAACTACCATTAATTCTTACTATGAGTAATAATATTAATGGTTTACTCTTATCAATACTTACAAATTTTAACTTGCATTAATTAACTAACATAACTACGTTGATAAATGTGTTTCATATAATGTTAGCTTATTTGAATGTATCATGACACATATTATAATTATTAGAGGTTGTATTATAGTAATACTTTGTTCACCTGAATAATAAACAACATAATTTTAAATTATGTAGTACTAAAAAAAATGCAAACGTAATTCTTGAAACTATATGAAACTTTTTATTTTTTATTTTTTTCCATGAGAAAAAACTAAACATTCTTACATTAATCATAAAATGTCTTACATGATCTTAGTTCATGATCTAGGCAATATGCTTGTCTGTTCTCCAACAACATAGCTCTCATTTTCTCTTAATTAACTATATTGGATATCTCATCAAATTTGAAAGAGAAAAATTTAATTTTAAATGTTTCTACAAGCTTTCACATGTTTTTAACTAATCTGTGTTATACTTTGGATAACAAAACTTATAGTTTCAATTTCAAATAGAATTGAATTATACACATTATAAGTGAGAAAAACAAATTAATATAGTTCTTGGCCATATACAGTTGCAGCTAGAAAATATGAATACAAATTACTTGTTCCTATGTCTTGTGAATGCTACTCAATAGTATATTAAAATAACTATTTTCCACTGAATTTATGCACAACTTCTAAGGCTTACTAGTTTTTGTTTCTTGTAAATTCCACTTAATATTATACTCATGAAAGGTTTCTATTGAAATTATTTGCAATTTTACGGAGTCCGTGTTACATTCAAGTTATATTGAAGAAACATGTTTACTCAAATTCTGTGCAATTGTACCGGCCTCCTAGAATATGAATACACTATGATTTTTTTCTAGCACTAGTGAATGGCACGAGTAGCTTGTCACGATGTAAACTAGGTCCCTGAGGTCCCTCATTAGTGAACTCATAGTAGTTGTGTATCCGTGGCGATCAAAGATATCCTATCACAATGTAAGCTAGGTCCCTGAGGTTCCCCATTAGTGAACTAATAGTAATTGTGCATCCGTGGAGATAAAAGATCTATGCTTAGACCTCGCACATTCCAAGTTCACTCTCCTCAAAATTCTTAGATAAAATATTGTAATTACAAAGTATCAAAAATTCCTCTTTAAATTCAAATTGAAATTGAACCACAGTCCAAAAGCATTAAGCGTGTGTCAAGATTATTTCATAAAATACTGACTATTTACCATTTACCAAATATGAAAGAAATTCAAGCACATTCCAAATTTGAATAACATTCCAAATTTACTCTGAATGTGAAGAGAATTTCTTGAAAAGAATCTCAATGTTTTACCCAACTGCTTTGCACGAGAATGTCAAGAAAAACATCTCATGCTTTTTCGTTATATACGTTGATCCGGTCTCTTGAAAAGAATCCCAATGTTTTACGCGACTGTTTTGCACGAGAATTTCAAGAAAAGCATCTCATGCTTTTTCATTATGTACGTTGATCCCCTCGTTTAAGCATCACAACTTTTTTGAAATACACGAGGGATGACCTGGAAATAGATGAAGTTGTTATTGAAGGTAAAGAAATAAATACCGTCAATTATATTGAATGCGTGGACAACAAAAGCAGAAGACCACAAGGGGCCTGCGACAGGATTACGTTACCGACTTTAAATTCAATTTGAAGGTTGAACATCCAAATTTGTGATGACGTGGATAGATGACTTGGTTTCCAATTTTTCCCCTACGTGGATAGATGATTTCTTGAAAAGAATCTTCGTCGAATTTCAAGAAACACATCTCACGCATTTCCATTTAGACGTTGATCCGCTCCATTAACGGATCACAGTTTTTTGAAATACAGGAGGAATGGCCTGGGATCCGCTCCTTCAATGGATCATAGCTTTTTTGAAATACATGAGGGATGGCCTGGGATCCGCTCCTTTAACTCTCAGTTGGTTCCTCTGTTTCTGTCTAAATTGTGTCTGTGTTGTGTGTCTGTACCGTGTAGCATTTCATGGAGAAGAGCCTAGATGTTCCTTCGTTTGCATTTCCAGTAAAATGCCTTGTCGTTTTGTGTAGGATATTTTATTGTATTTGAAGTGGAAGTGCTTTTTGTCTGTGACTCTATTCCTGTGGGTTTTGTTGGAACGGATGTTATTTAAATGTGAATTCGACCAAGAAGATCAGCGAATGAGTCGACGTCTCTCGTAAACAAACACTCTAATGGGTAGCAAAGTCACCTGAAATACACATTTATATCCTCTATCTCTTTTCCTTTTCAATGTCTTTTGCATTGATTGCCTCTTTCATTGCCTTTCGCATTTGATTGCTTCTTTCATATACTTGTGGGTCAGTCCTTTTGTTTTGTCAGAATGGATGTTATTTAAATCTGAAGTCGACCGAGAAGATTAGTGAATGAATGAATGAAAGTCGATGTCATGAATGAAAGTCGACCCAAGGATGGATGGAAGTATACACGGGAGAGTGTTAAGTGATATTGGTTACAAGCATGATTGAAAAGTATGTTTCTTCTATTTATTTTATATTCATAATTTATTCTTCCATTTTGGTTGGATAGATTAAAGTAGAATTTCAAATTTTCATGTTTTTTTTGTTTCTATTACAATTTCTCTTTCACTATTTATGTGGCTCAGTGTTTTTTATTCCTCTTTCACTACCTGCGTGGCCCAATCTTTTCAAATATTTATGCTCTGTTGTTATTGCTCCCTATCTCATTAATCTCTTGTCTACTTGTCCTTTAATCTTAATTGTTATTCAGCAATCCCATTACTTCCTTTTAATTTTTTTGTTTTCTTTTCATTATTCAAATTTGTCCAAATTTGTTCTTCGTCCCTAATCTTTTAATCTTAATTGTTATTTAGCAATCCCATTAATTCCTCTTATTTTTTTTGTTTTCTTTCCATCTTCTAGATTTGTTCTTGGGCTTAATGGCATTAATTACTTATTAATAATCTAATGTTATTATTGGATTTTTTTCTTAGTTTTGATAAGAAATTCCATTAATCTTATTGCAATGTTCTTTGTCATAAAGCCTTGCTCGCTCCTTCTCCCACAATATATGGGGAAAGCTTCTCATTGTTTGAGTCTTCTTTGTCAAGTCTAGTGTTTGAGTCTTCTTAGTGGAAATCTTGTAGTGGGAAATTTAAAAAATTCTTCCGTCTTGAGCATTTTGGCATATTTCAAATCTAATCCTCGGGAAATAGAGGGTGGGGATCAAAGTCTCTCTCAACTACTTTGATGAGAGATAATAGTTATAAAATGGAAATTAAAACCTCATATAAAAGGTTGAAAATCCAATGGAATATAAATAGGATTTTAAAATTATGGCATATTTCAAATCCAATCCTCGGGAAATAGAGGGTGGGGATCAAAGTCTCTCTCAACTACTTTGATGAGAGATAATAGTTATAAAATGGAAATTAAAACCTCATATAAAATGTTGAAAATCCAATGGAATATAAATAGGATTTTAAAATTATATTTATTTATTGCCTCGCACATGTAAATTAAGTTGCATGCATATAGAACCAATGCAATTGATTATTAAGGGGTTTCAATTTATGAATTTATTAGGTAATTATTTCCCTTTTATTTTATCTGGTCACTATTGTATTTTAATGATTTATTTGAAAGAAATTTTATTTTTAAAATATGTATGCGTTTATTATATACATATCATAGAGTGTAATGTGCATTAAATTTTTGTATAAAAATTATGCAGCAAAGAAGTTTAGTTTAGCTTAGCAAAATTATTAATTCAGTCTGATATATATAATGAAATTTGATATTTAAATTAGGTTGTGATTTTAGATTTATTAGATATTAGCATTCATGTAATTTTAATTTTTTGTTTATTAAAAATATTTCTTTTAATTTTATATTTAATGAAATATTTGTATTTTTAAAAACTTGATCCATTTAGATGTTTGGGAAAATATAAGTTAAGAAGAATTTTCTCAACTCCTCCACGTATCGTGACTATCTTCTTCAAGTGGTTACGAAGTAGTTGCTTCTCACTATTATCATCCACTCATTTTTTAGAAAGATCCAATGTCTCATCTTCCGTAAGATTTTCAATAGAGTAGGTTTTACTTCACTTATATTTTTAGGGAAGATTTCCATTAGGGTAAAGTAAATATTTAATTTATTCAATATTAAATTATATTAAATTATTTATTTTTGCAAATTGTGTGATATAAAATAATTTATGTATGAGTATAATAATTTATGTTTTTTTATGAGACATGCGAAATGTATGTGTTTGTTTATTTAAATGTGAAAAGAGGCTTAAAAAAACAATTTTTTCATTGAAAACATTTTTTGTTTGTTTATGTGATATGATGGTTGTCTTTTTCATAATTAGATAATATGTGTAGATATTTTTTGCAAGTTCAATTTATATAAAATTATGTATGTATTTTTTTTGTTATTTCATAGATGATATAATGATTGTGTTTCTTAAATAATATCATGATTATTCATTTCCATTCATAAGATCTTTTTGTTTGCTACATGATGTACATTATATATGTTAAATGATAGGATTAAGATGACCATGATTATGTTTTTGTTTGTTAAATGAAATTCTAAATTAGGTTGTTTGATGATATGATGGTGATAATGAGAGCGAGAAAGATAATTAGAGTAAGGAGCATGAGAGAGAGGGGGAGGGAGCAAGAGAGGGAGTGGGGCTGTGGTAGGAGGGGGATAGAGAGAGAGAGGGGGAGTGGGGGTGTGGTAGTAGGGGAGAAAGAGAGAGAGAGACAGGAGGGGAGGGGGAGAGAGAGTGAGACAGAGAGAGGAGAAGGGGGAGAGAGAGAGGGAGATAGGGAGATAGTGGGAGAGATAGAGAGAGAGGGAGAGGGAGAGATGGAGAGGGAGGGAGGCGGGGAGAGAAGCGGTGGTAGGGGGAATAATGGGAGGGGGAGAGAAGGGGTGGGAGATTGTAGAAGAGACGAGGAGAGGGTGAGGGGGAGGGGGAGTAGAGAGAGGTGGGGGGGATAGGGGGAGGGTAACAGAGAGGGGGAGGGGGAGAGGGAGACAGAGAGTGAGAGGGGGAGAGGGAGAGAGAGTGGGAGAGGGATAGCGAGAGGGGAAGAGAGTGGTAGAGGGAGAGGTGGTTAGCGAGGGAGAGGGGGAGAGGGGGAGGGGAGAGGGGGAGATAGGGGGAGAGAGGAAGGGAGGGAGATGCAAAGGGGGAGGGATGGGGAGAGAGGGAGACACAAATGGGGAGGGACGAGGAGATAGAAGGGGTGGGAGGGAAGATAGCCAGGGAGAGAGAGAGAGGAGGAGAGGGAGATGGAGGAAAGGGGAGGAAAGGGAGAGGAGGAGAGAAAGATGAGGGAGAGAGGAGGATAGGGTCAGGGAGAGGGGAAGGGGGAGAGAGAGAGAGAAGAGAAGGGATATGGAGAGGGGGAGATAGGTAGATAGTGTAAGAGATAAAGAGAGGGAGAGGGAGAGGGAGAGCGAGATGGGGAGGCAGGCGGAGAGAGAAGGGGTGGTACGGGGAGTGATGGGAGGGGGAGAGAAGGAGTGTGTGAGGGAGAGGGGTAGGTAGTGATAGGTGGGGGGAGAGACAGGGAGGCAAAAAGAGATGGGAGGGGGGGAGGGAGATAGGAAGGGAGGTTGAACAAAGTGGGAGGTATGGGGAGAGAGAGGGAGAGAGAGATGGGGAGGGATGGGGAGAGAGAAGGGGTGGTAGGGAAGGGAGGTAGGGAGAGAGAGAGAGGAGGAGAGAGAGAATGGGGAGAGAGGAGGATAGAGCCAAGGAGAGGGGGGAATGAAGGGAGATATCGAGAGAGAGAGAGAGAGAGAGGGAAAGGGGGATATAGGTAGATAGTGAGAGATAGAGAGAGATGGAGAGGGGGAGATAGGTAGATAGTGGGAGAGATAGAGAGAGAGGGAGAGGGAGAGAGAGCCGGGGGGGAGGCAAAGAGAGAAGGGGTGGTAGGAGGAGTGATGGGATGGGGAGACAAGCAGTGGGAGATTTCGGGAGAGAGGAGGATAGGGTGAGGGAGAGGGGGAGGTAGAGGTATGTTGTGGGAGAGAGGGGGAAGGAAACAAAGAGGGGGAGGGGGAGAGGGAGAGAGAGAGTCAAAGGTGGAGAGGGAGAGAAAGTGGAAGAGGGATAGGGCAACGGGAAGAGAGTGGGAGAGGGAGAGGTAGAGAGAGAGGGAGAGGGGGATGGGCAAGGGAGGAGAAGAGGGAGGGAGATGGAGAAGGAGAGAGGACGGGAGGGAGAGACAAAAAGGGAGAGATGGGGAGAGAGAGGGAGAGGTAGCGAGAGAGAGGGAGGGACGCAAAGAGAGGAGGGCTGGTAGTGGCAATGATGGCAATGGGGAAGAAGGGGTGGGAGATGGGGGAGAGAGGAGGTTAGGGTGAGGGAGAGGGGGAGGTAGAGATAGGTGGCGGGTGAGAAGGAGAGAGATAGGGAGGGATGCAGAGAGAGAAGGGGTGTTAGGGGGAGTGATGGTAGGGAGAAAAGGAGTCGGTGATGGGGGTGAGAGGAAGATAGGGTGAGGGAGAGGGGGATGTAGAGATAGATGGGAGGAGAGACATGGAGGGGAACAAAGAGGGGAGAGGGAGAGGGAGAGATAGATTGAGAGGGGGAAAGGGATAGAGAGTGAAAGAGGGATGGGGGAGCGCAAGAGAGTTGGAGAGGGAAAGGTAGTGAGAGAGGTAGAGTCGGAAGGGCGAGGGAGGGAGAGAGCGAGGGTGAGGGAGAGGGAGAGAGGAAGGGAGGAGAGACAAAGGGGGAGGGATCGGGAGAAAGAGGGATAGAGTGATGGGGAGGGATGGGGAGAGAGAAGGGGTGGTAGGAAAGGGAGGTAGGGAGAGAGAGATGAGGAGAGAGAGATGGGGGAGAGAGGAGGATAGGGTCAGAGAGTTTGGAAGGGAGGTAGAGATAGAGGGGAGAAGTGAGAGAGAGGGGGAGAAGGGAGAGAGAGAGAGAAAGAGAGAGAGGGAGATAGGGAGACAGTGGGAGAGATAGAGAGAGAGGCAGAGAGAGAGAGAGGGAGGGAGGGAGGCAGAGATAGAAGGGGTGGTAGGGGGAGTGATGGGAGGGGGAGAGAAGGGGGGGGAGATTTGGGGAGAGAGGAGGATAGTGAGGGAGAGGGGGAGGTAGAGATATGTGGGGGGAGAGAGTGGGAGGGGAACAAAGAGGGGGAAGGGGAACAAAGAGGGGGAAGGGGAGAGAGAGAGAGAGTCATAGGGGGTGAGGGAGAGAGAGTGGAAGAGGGGTAGGGGGAGAGGAAGAGAGTGGGGGAGGGATAGGTAGATAGAGAGGTAGAGGGGGAGGGGGAAGGGAGGAGGAGAGGGAGGGAGATGGTGAAGGAGACAGGAAGGGAGGGAGAGACAAAGGGGGAGAGATGGGGAAAGAGAGGGAGAGGGAAAGAGAGGGAGGGACACAACTAGATAAGGGGTGGTAGGGGGAGTGATGGGAGGGGGAGAGAAGTGGTGGGAGATGGTGGAGAGAGGAGGATGGGGTGAGGGAGTGGGGGAGGTAGAGATAGGTTGGGGGAGAGAGAGGGAGGGGAACAAAGAGGGGGAGAGGGAGAGAGAGTGGAA
>APFE030666705.1:30328-52744 GCA_000404065.3 Pinus taeda | reverse complement strand
ATGGTGCTGTTTGTATCCATAGCCATTGATCAGGTACTATAAAGTACAATTTTGGGTATTCTCCATTTTTCAGCTCATAGTGCGGTTGTTCCTCACTGTTTTGATCATTTATGGTGTGAAGCTATGTTGCGAGTTTGATTGGCCACTTAATCAACAGGTTGCCCACTCTTTGCAAACCCTTTTCTATCAATGATTCCCTCCAATGCCTTGCCCTCTTGTCACGATTAAAGAAAAATGACAATATTCTGAGATATTAGTGCCAAACTGTAGCCAAACTCTGGAGGTCAATTCTGTCTCAAAATTACTGAGGTGTTGGGGCATACCATATATAGCTGCTTAAGATGCCATAGATTTACTGATGGCTGGGTTTGGATTCCGTCTTGGGGTTTTGTATGAAAAGGACAAAAGTCTGATAAAGAAACCAGGTTGCACCAACTTTCCTTATTTCTGTTCTGTTGTCACTATTCTGCATTTTTATTGGCATATTTGCCTCCCCAGATCATAATGATAAATAAAGAATTACATGATTAAGGTGGCATACATTCAAGAATTGGAATTCAGAGAACCAGCACACCAATCGAGTTGGCATTGGACAAAGTCTTATACTTGTGTCTCTGTGCTGCCTCTGTACCCTTTTAACTGGGATATCATTTAGTTCTAACAGTGTTGCAAGCGTGTGAATTCTTCAACAGCTTTTTGAAGAGTCAGATTTATTGCCATCACCATTCTGTAAGAGAAACAGGGAGCACAGAAATTGTGATTTCAGACAGATCATTCACTTCATGTGCATCAGTTTCAGCCTTTTCTGCAAAATCTAATTCCAGAAGGCTCTTTCAGCAGTGATCCTTTAATGACCCCTTTTGAGCCTTTTATGTGGTGATTTTGATTATTTTCGAAATTTGGGGTGCCTTAGTAGGAGTTGAAAATCCTTCTATTTGACATGTTTCATTTTCATTTTGCTGTTGAGCTCCACGTAAAGCATGCTTGGTGTTTTTCACACCATGATCTCTATGAGAGAGTGTAGCATCTACTTCATTTATACAACAGAGGATTCAAAGCATTAGTTTAGCTTGAGTTGCTGAGTAAATGGCCAGAATTAACGAGTTATGAGAATTGCTAGATTCTCTAATACACTCTACTGTTGACAACATGGTCAAAATCAGCAAAGCCTCTCTCACTGATATTCAAATATGTTTACACAATGCACAAGACAAGATTGAGTTTCTGCAGCTCGAATCTCAGCTCCAACGAGATGAACTGTAGCAGAAGTGTCATCATTTTGAACTGGTTCTTGTTCAGAGTAACTCCTTTTTTGAGTTAGAGAAAGAATCTCATCAGTAACCTGTACTTGATTAGATCAGTGAGGCCATTTCAGGGGCAGACTTTACATGAATATGCAAAGGTTCAGCTTGCACTTCCCAAGCCCATCATCAGACATTGGGAAGAACTTATCAGCAACAAGAATAGAACCAGTCTCAGATGTGAAAAGGACGTGTTCTTTCACATTCCAGACTTTCCAAACCAATCTAGTTTTAGAGTGCTGGGTTCCTTCAGCACAGTCCATTTTCACCTGCTCTTGCTCCAATTCATAGCCACTTTAGAGAAATAGATGCGAGCATTTTGATTGAGTTGGTCATGTGAAAGATCAATATTTGAATCTTCAGTCTTGTGAGCATTGGGGAAAACATAGTCATCATTCAGATAGATGTTCCAGGTACTAGACTCGTGCAAAAGCAAAGATTCAACTTGGATGGATCACTTCTTGGCAATGATCTTCAACTACCAAGAAGATAAATCAATCATACCTAACAGTTCATTCTTGAATATTGGCACGTCTTGTAGTGGGGATATCTCCATCTTCTCACCTTGTATCTGACAAAGGTGAAATTGATGGTCAACTACTAGCTTCAAAGATATATCAAGCGAGCCTGAGCCACAACCTGAACCAGAGCCAGCTGCCAGAGCCTAGAGCCAGAGTCAACTAGTGTAGAGTCAGAGTTGTAGCCAAAACCAGAGTCATGTTTCACGAGCATGATTTGGTTAGTGACCTGCCTTAAACCACCACCTGTAGAAGACATCTGTTTCTAACTTTCTGCTATGCATTTCATTAGTTTATGGTCATCTTTAAACCGTCATTCGGGAGCACTTCCACTCCGCAGAAGACTTAAGCTTCTAGCTAGATTCAAAATTGTTCCGGGAATTGCTTTGAGCCTAATTCTAGAGTTGTTGGTCAACCTTAAACAATTACCGGTAGAGACTTCAATTTTTGCTACCTCATTTGGTTTGTGGTCTTCCTTCCATTTTAGAGAGTACATCTAGCCATTGGCTGGCAGACACTCTTGTATTTCAGGTCTCTTCTTAGACTCATATACACCCCTACGGATTAAAGATGGGAATGTTGGAAGCATAATCCTCTTGGTTTATGCAAACTTGACACATTAACTTGAGTGGAAGGCGAAAAGCCTCAAGTGAAGGCCAACAATCATAGAAGTCCAAGAGACCTCTTGGAAGATGAAAACCAAGGGTCAATAAATTTGTGTTAATATCTTTATCGTGTGAATAGAATGCATCGCACAAGTTACCCAAATTAGTCCATTATTATTATGTGTGTTCAACATATACAATAACTAATAAAGTAAGGGCTACTCAATAAGGTTATACCAACAATCCAATTCATATTAACAACATAATACTTCACTTGATAAAGTTAATCAATGACACAATATAAGTTTAGTACTATCAATATAACTATTATTGTGGGGCAAATATAACTACATACAACGTAATTGTTGCACAAATATAATAATATATAGCTGAGATTGTGGCACAACTACAACAATCATAATCTAAGTTTATTATTTTAATTATATCTACAACATCCAAAATGATGTTGCAAAGTTTGTTTGTCCTTTTCAACAAACCCTTTCTCACGTCTTCCAAATTAATAAGCTTTAGTTAGTTATTATTATGATTGTTATTGCTTCAATGAAACCTATTTCGCTTGTTCATGATTGCGGCTAGTGTTGAAGGTGACCTCGAATTATAAGGGCTCCATAAGCAAATTACTGACAGTTGGGGGATTATTACACCTTTTTTTGTATTTTTTAAACCCTCTTGAAGTTTGGAGTGTGTCGTGGGTGCATTTGGATAGGAATCTGTGCATGATTTGGGGATACACAGAGCAATTCCCTAGGGTAGGCAGATCTAGTAATAAAGCTTCTCAGTCCTGAGTATTCCCTAGAGGACATCATGAGGCTTTGCATCAACCCCTTCACAGTGTTAAAAGATGAGGGGATACCTCTTCTCCCTTGACGTCTCCTTATCCTTCTATTTCCATTTCGGGGTTGAGTTAGGGCTTTGCACTTTAGTCTACCTAGATCGAGCTTCTCTTTCATTTATTAAAATTCGTCTCTCTTTTACCATGCTAGTTTTTTAAGAGAGTTATTTAATATTTAGTGTTCTCATCACTCCCATTGGCCATTAATGACTGCTTAATTTGAAATGCATCTTTATGTATTTTATCATCTATTTTTGTACTTTCGGGTGGAAAAAATTGAGCTATTGGCTTGTAGGGTCCATTGCAAGGATATCCCTTGCTTTGGAGATTTGGGGTCCATAAACCTTTGGATCCTATAGGAGGACTTAAGCTATTGTTTTTGGGTCAAAACCTTGCAAACAAAGTTTCTATTGTTTGGATGTCATTATTGAATTAAGGCTTCTATGATCCATATCAAGTTTTTGAACATGTTTTTTCGACAATAATCACATCAAAATTTATTTGTCGATGCGTTTCGAACCAACAAGTGTGGTTCATCATCCATACAAGATGAAGAACTAGATCATGGCAACAAGTTAAATAGAGAGGCCGATCATTCAAATGGTTAGAAAGAAACAACTACTTTTGACCAAATGAAACAGCTACAATGGACTAGACCTCAGCTACCACTGACTTGACCAAGAACTGGGCGAAAGGTTGATAAATAATTAATTCGTTAAATAATTAGTTAATTGTTAGAATTAGTTATTTTATTTAAAACTAAATAAATATCCTAAATAATTGTTAAGGGACCTTATGAGTTCTACAAATAAACTTATATTACTATATGAATGAAAGTTTATTAATTAAATAATCAATTAGTTAATAAATTAGTTAATTTTTTTATTAAGTTTATTTATATATATATATATTTTTTTCCACTGGAAAAATCCGTAATTTTTCATTATATTTGGAAAAATTACATATTGTAGATGCTTTACGCATATGCGGTTCCCACTGTATATATGACAGTGCGGTTCCCACTGTATATATGACAGTGTTCCATATTTACATAAATATTGTGCGGTGCACTATGGGTTCTTCAAAATTTTAAAACTGTTTATAGCTTGCCATAGGGCTAATATCAAAACACAGTATCATAAAATATTACATTGTCTGTCCATCATGTATAAACATTATATGTCGATCAAAAAACAAAAATTCTGTGTAGCATATTAAGATCCTAGTGCGTGCTGATATCCTTGGTCTATGTAAGGCCGGTGAAAGTATCTGAATTCGTTCTGTTCTTTCACCTCAGTGACCTCCCATAAGCCTCTGTCCATCAGCGCGGCCTCCTTGGATAATTTGTCAGCGAGGCCATTATGTTCCTTGTATATGTGAGAGCAAGTGATGTTATTAAAAGCTGCCTTGAACACGAAAACTTCATTTAGTATGATGCTGAGTGTGTGAATGTGACAGTCAGATATGCCATTGAACCAATTTATAACAATTTTTGAATCCCCGAAAATATTGATGCTGGTGCAATGGTGATGAAGGGCAAAATGGAGAAGATGTCGAAGAGTGATCAGCTCAAGGAAATTATTTGTTCCCGAACCCAGGCCTGTTTTTACAGTATAATGATGATGTTCATTTATATGCAGCGTGAAACCTCCCCCACAGCTTTGTTGATTCGCTGCCCCATCAAAGAAAGCCCAAGGGGTATTTTTGTCAATGCATGGGGGCGGATGAGGATGGCGTGCCTTTGGGGGCTGTGGGTCAGGGAGCTCCTTGAAGGCTGCGGAGATAGCAGCTTCAATCAGAGGCCAAGCGATAGGTTTGTCTTCGAAAATATTTCGATTTCGAGCCTTCCAAGTCTACCAGATAACGAGGATCGGTAAGATTGTTAATTTCGCTCCCTTATGTTTATGTGCCCAATTGTCCCATGCTTCAATCAGGTTTGCTCCCTCCCAGATGCCAATGAAAGAGAGATGATGTGAGAGGGCTTGCTAAAGATCCTGGGTGGCGCTACATCTCAGAAAGAGATGCGCTGTGGATTCTGTTGCCGTTTTACACATCACGCACCAGGATGGCCCATGTATTGATCTGAGCATAAGATGTTCACCAGTAGGTATCTTATCCCGCAATACGCACCAGAAGAATAATTTAGATCTAGGTAGGGCTGTTAACTTCCAAATGCCTTGGCTCCAAGATGGGATATGATCTGGTTTTTTGTGACTACTGAGAGATATATATCCAGCCTTTGGGGAGTATTTACCATTCTCTGCCTGACTCCATATTAATTCATCAGGTCCGTCCCTGATTCTGATGTGCGACTCGGTTAGGGCGGCACAATAATCCTGCCATTCCTGATGCCATCTGTGTGGCAGATTCATTTGCCGCACCGACATCCAAGCCTGGTGAAAGATCCCCGAATTCTCATGATCAGCAGCTTGTGCAATCACATTAATATCTCGGGAGTGCAGGAACTGAATCAGTTCAAGTGATAAGGAATGTCTTCCTCCACTGCCGATCCATGGATCCATCCCAATCCTAGCCAAAGATCCGTCATTTATTCTCCAAACCAAGTTATCCCTTATTAGGGGCAGGGAGAATAGTAAGGCTTTCCAAACAGATGATATTCCAGTTCTGTTCCAGTTTGGTAGCCTTACCCAGTCCAGTATATCTTGAGGCCAAATGTATTTATGGTATGATAATCGGGCCCATAAGTTTTGGCTGGTTAGCAGCGACCAGCCCATTTTAGCTGCCAATGCTTTTGCAAATAAAGGAAGGTCCTTTAGGCCCCAGCCTCCCCACCTTCTTGGGAGTGCTATCTTTTGCCAACCAATCCAAGCAAAAATGCGCTTGTCCTGGCTTCTCGCCCAAAGATATTTGTTGCAGATTTGTTGAAGACGAGCGAGAATATTTCTGGGAATCCAAGCTAGTGCCATCCAGAAGACTGGGGTTGCTTCCAGCACTGATTTAATGAGGAATAAACGCCCAGCCCTGGAGAGATATCTGTGACTCCAACAATTTAGCCTTTTCTCCACTTTGTTCACTAACCAGACCCAGTGTGCAATTCTTTGACTGTTAGGCTTAAGCCAGAACCCCAGATATTTTAGGCCCCTGTCCATGTAAAGGGGAATGCTTGTTGGGCGGCTTGATCTTCATTTACCGAGGTTCTGGCACAAGTGACCGTGGATTTTTGCTGGTTAACCATCATGCCAGTGGCCTTCATGAATAGTTGGAGGATTTGAGAAAAAGTTAGCGTGTCTTGGATGCTACCATCTAGAAGGATGAGAACATCATCCACAAAGAGAAGGTGTGTAAGATAACAATCATCTGTGATTCTGAGGCCGCTGAGGGTTCCCTCTCTTTTGGCTTCAATGACAAGTCGACTCAAACCTTCCATGACCAAGAGAAATAAGAGTGGGGAGAGAGGGCATCCCTGTCGAAGTCCCCTCTCAGAGTGAAAGAAATGAGAGGCCGATCCATTGATGAGCACACTACAGGAAGGGGTCATAATGCAGGCCATGATCCAATTGATAAGGGCTAGAGGAAAACCTAGATGGATGAGAAGCATTTTTATGTATAGCCAGCTAACCCGATCAAAGGCTTTTGATAGGTCGATCTTGAGGAGAATGCATTTTAGGTGTCTGGACCAAATAGAATGCAGGGCCTCTTGAGCAGAACCTATGGCTTCATGAATTTGTCTGTCTTCTAGGAAAGCAAATTGCTGGGGGGCAATGTGCTTGGATAGAATGGGCCTGAGACGGTTGGCAATGATCTTAGAGATGATTTTGTAGAGACAATTACACAGGGAGATGGGGCGGTAGTCGTCGAAGGAGGAAGGGGAGTCTGACTTGGGAATGAGGGCTATGAAAGTTGAGTTGATAGCATGATATAAGCAGCCCGAAGATCTGCTTTCCTCCACCACCCGCAGCAAGTCTTGGCCCAAGAGTTCAAAGAAAGTTAGATAGAACTCTATGGTCCATCCATCCGGACCAGGGCTTTTATCTTTTTTGAACCATTTTAAAGTGCCCTCCAATTCATCCATGGTGACCGGAGCTGTGAGCTCTTCCGCATCTTCCTCATTTACAAATCTGGGGAAATGATTTGCCAGATTTATAATTTCAGCAAGGTTTGTTCCAGGTGGGGATTTGTATTGCTTCTGAAATGGTTAGTTCCTAGCTGGGAGAGCTTGTTGAAGGTATTCGCGAGACCCCCTTCAGGCATAGGGAGATTCCATATTGTATTTGAGACTTTCCTCCCTTTAGCATAGTTCTGAAAGAACTTTGTGTTTTCATCTCCAGCTTTCAACTATATGGCTCTGCTTCTCAGTCTATTGGATTCTTCCCTTAATCTCAGGATGTTTGCTTTTTGGTTTTCCAGCTCGATCAGTCGAGTTTTCTCCTTCCCCGAGATGAATCCCAAATTCCGGTCATCCTGTAGAGAGAGAAGCTCAGCTTCGATGCTGGTGAGTTGTTCGGATTCCTTTCTGTTCTTTTCCTTTGCCCAATTGATGGTTATGTGCTTTAGCATGGTGAGATTGCTACAGAAACCCTTTGCCAGGGAAGCCTCTCTGTCAATGGGATGTGCCTTCCAAAAGTCATTGACGAATTTTATGAATTCCTGATCCTGTATCCAAGAATGGTTGAATTTAAAAGGGGCTTTTAGCTTTGGGTGAGGTCCAACAATCTCCAGATATATAGGGGAATGATCAGATATACCCCCTGAGCCAACCCATTGCTTGTAATGGTGGAAATGCTGAAGCAAGGGACCCTTCATCAGGAATCTATCCAATCTGTGAGCTAGTGCTGCCGTGCCCACCCTTCTGTTCCTCCAAGTGGGTTGTGGTTTTTGCATGGGGACATCAATGAAATCTTTCTGATCCAGAATATTCCTCATGAATTCTGTAATGGCATCCACTTGTGCCGAGTGCCCCGATGATTCACTGAAACCCAGAGAAAAATTTAGATCCCCACTCAGGATGGTGTGATCTTGGGCCAGTAATGAAAAGTTTAGGAGGCGCCTCCAAAAAGTCTCCCTTTGTTGGCAAGGCCCATAAACGTTCAAGATTCTGAGTGATTTCCCAAGCTCTGATGAAAAGATATCAATACCCAAGAACCCCAGACCACCCCATGCTGCTTCGATTCTGATATTCCTGGGGTTGGTGCCAATAGCCAGGCCCCCAGATCGTCCAATGGCATCGGATGCCATGAATTTCCATTTTGGAGCCAGGGCTTGTAAGGAGAGGGTGACGCTCTCGACCTGACCTAGAGTCTCCTGAAGCATAATAATGTCAGGCTGTTCTACCTCAAAGAGCATCTGAAGGGCTAGTTTTTTAGGGGGGCTAGCCAAACCCCTGCAGTTGAATGATAAGCATTTCATGGGGGCACTCTCCTTGGGGTTGGAATTGCTCTAAGGACCCCTTCTAGTGTGGATTGGCGACCTGATACAGCCTCTGCCTCGGCCTGCTTGATTGCTTTTGAAAGTTCGGTTTTCCTGCCTCTAGAGATCAAAGGTCCCGTCCCTGATTGAATGATACCCAGCCCCACCTGACTACCTGGCGAGTTTGCCTTGTGAGGGCGAGGTCGAAGAGCATAAGGGTGGGAAACTGAATTACGGGGGGATGATTGTGAGGAGAAAGAGGAGGATGGAGGGATGGAGGGTTGAACCGATGAGATAGTCGAGGAAGGGGATGATATGATGCAGTGTGCTGATGATACATGAGATTTAGATGCATTCAATAACGATGCTGAATCAAGAGAACAGGGAGATAGGGATAGAGATGTACCCGAGCCCTGAGCAGCCTCTGCTGCTGCCCGAGCCCTGGTCATCCGCGGGGAGGACACTATTAATCCCTCAGATCCAGTTTTCTGCGGAGTAGCTTGAGGAGTGCCCTGTGAGGCCGAAGGGGGACCCTGAGTCTGGCGAGTTATAACTGGAGAGGCACCTCTGGACGGGATTGGAGTGATCTTGGGCGACGACTCCAGTTTTTTGTTGAGCGGGCTATCCTTGTACAGGTGCCCCACCTGATGGCACCGGTTGCAGCGGAACGGGACTCCTTCGTAGTCCAAGATCTGAATTCTGCTGTATTTACCCCAATGCAGAGTAATTTTTTCTTCCAACCCCTCTCTTGTGTCCAGATGCACGAGCATACGAGCAAGCGTGCGCTTCTTGGATTCCACAAACATGCCATCATGGTCCAGGTATGTTCCAAGCGCATTTCCAATCCTAATGAGAACCTCCTCGTTCCAATAATGAAGCGGTAAACCCGGCAATCGAACCCACAGGGGTCCCGCCCCAATCTGTTCTCGCTCTGGGTCGAAAAGAGGACTCCACCTCTTAAGCAGGACTGATGCCATTTCAATGTGCCAGTACTTTGCCAGAACCAGATCCGTATATATTTCTTTGGCAAAATGAAGCGAGAACCATCCGCGGGGGAGAACATGAACCTCCGGTAATTCTTTTAGCAGCCCTCCCCAGATCTCCTTTACCCGTAACGTCAATCTGTTGACAGAGTATGCCCGCCCACGTACATGTCCCACCAAAATGGTACGAGCCATAACCGCCACTTCCCCGATGGCTTCTGTATCTCCGAACCTGATGTTTATGTCCTTTGTCGTCGCCTTGATGCACCAGGATTTCTGTTTCTTGGTGCGCGGAGCTGAGGGGTGATCCACGAAGGGGTTTTGTGATCCTTCCGGAGATGAGGTTTTAGAAGCCCTTACATGAATCGCCGGGGTTTCGAAACAGCCGGACGACCTAGACCCTGTCACAGGGAGAGCTTGAGGCCCAGAGACAGGGGCCGCCACCGGAGGATTTTGGAGCACAGAGGAGAGAGGCGGGTGTGGATCAAAAGAAATCTGATGAGGCGAGAAGGTAGAAAGGATATGGAGGGTACCAGGGGACAGGGGGGGCTTCCAGGCCCGGCGAGAGATCGGAAAACCTTGCGGTGGCCGGAGGCTCCGGTATATAATCTGGCAGCGAGACCACGGGCGATGTGTCCTGTAGGAAAGAGACCGATTCCCCCGGAGTGCGTGAAACCGACACAGAGAATTTAGGGTTTTCGAAGATGACCTGGTCTTCGAGCGGATCCGCGGTGTAGTCCACTAGGTCGGTCTCCATATGACCCTCCATCTTGCCGGCTTGAACGGAACGGACGCCTGTGATACTAGGACGGCGGGGAAAGCGACGCGGCAGCAGAGCTCAACGGTCGGGGGATAACGGCGAGGAAAAACAGCGAGAAACCCTATAGAGCCTGCGGTTCCTACAGGAACCCTAGTCTAGTCAACCGAAACCGGCGCGCTCCCGCAGACTCATCTTTTCCCTCTCCTCTGAGCCTCTCTCTCTCCTCTATATATATTAATATATATATATATACATATATATTATATTATCAATTATTAATTTAAAATAACTATAATTTTTTTTTTAAATACAATGTTTATTAAATATATTTATTTTACATTGAATATAAGTTATAATTAGGGTTAATATAAGTCTACTAATTAGGGTAAATATTAATGTCTTACTAATGTCTACTCTACTTAAATTGTTTAAAACTTTATTTATTCAAAAGAATGTAACTAATTAAAAAATTCAATTAAAGAAATATAGCAAGAATCTATATTAAAAAAATTAAACCTAATAAAAAATATATTAAGCTATATTATCCTCTAATTAAAATATAAACATAAACCTAAAAAGAATATTATTATAGGAAAACAAACAACAGCAATTGTAAATCAATAGAAAAGGGAACAAAAACCAACCAGAAGTCATTATGCATATTGAGAGCTTTCCAACAATATGAATATACCTCAATCAAAGTTTGTATGAGGAAGTTATGCCTCTTGCAAGTTGACCTATCTTGTTGACCACCATGGATACCAAATGGATGCCACATCAATGTACGTTACTCACAGATGTGGAGCTCATCATGTGTGGTGTTTCAAGAAGATTCTAGAAGGTCCAAAGCCCTAACCCTAATTGGGAGTTGAGGCTTTCATAAATTGTAACCCTAGTTCTAACATTGGACAACTATCAGAACATTGTAAAATATTGGGTTGCTATGATAGGAATAGAAAGAAAGAAAGAAATAAAGAAAGAAAGCAAGAAAGGAAATTATTTTAATTTCAACGAGGCTAAAGATAGCCTATGGGACAGAATGAGTTCCATTGTTGTATTGAGTATTGTTCCATAGTACAATAGAGCATTGACAGTGGGATATTGGAGCAGAACAAAGGAAGTAGAAGATCTTGTAGCAATTATATAGGTCACAACGTCCATGCTAAGCCCATAGTGAGTGCACTTTCTTTGTATCCACATCTCATAATTGAGAAGAAAAGAAAAAGGCATAGGCCTCACTTTCTAGATGGATTTTATCTATGTACATTTTGTGTACATTACGTATATGGTGTGTTATTTGCTTAACTTCTTTCATTTAAGTGTTAGTTTTTAAAATCTGTGCACGAAGTTAGTCATATTAACTTTGAAATCGAAAGTAAAACACCGCATAACAAAAAATTGTAGAATATTGTAAGATATGTTGTGAATCGTGATGAACTGTTACAGGGGAATGCGCACGATAGTCTATAGATCATATTAGCATTAGAGCAACTTTCGTGGAGGTTTTTGTGGGAAGTTGCAACATAAGAAAGAAGTTTTAATACCCTAGCCATGGTAGATGGGTATATTGAAAATCCATGGGAAGAGTCAGAGGAGGCATTTTTAAATCTGGAAGCACAAGTCGTTGACATCTCTCACAACATGGCTATCCTCATGGCAACCCTAACTAACAAGTTTTTGGACCTTTCAGGGAGTTTGGTAGTTCTATAAGTCAAAAGATGGCTTGGACGAAAAATTTGGATGCCATCATTTCTTTGTAATATTTGTTTAAAGTGGAAGTAAAAGTGGACATCAATCCATACTAGGGTGAGATTGATGTTGTTAAATTGAATCCATGTTTGCAAGTTGCAACTATTAGAAGTTTATTTCAAATTTTATAACATAAGAGTAAAATAATTCATTTGCTTCACTAAAGTTAGAGGGCCATGCCTAAAATTGGTGGGAAAGTCACATAGAGCCTTAGGCTGGAGGTTGATCCCCCATTATCCAAAGGGAAGGTGTTTAAAACTTTCATTGAGTCTCAGTTCTAACTTCTACCCTATTTGGTACAAAGCGAACTAGTGGATATGTTGGTATTACTTTTGGTAGAGGCAAGGGTAGAGTGTGCAAGAGTACACCATTGAGTTCAAAGAACAAGCCATTATGTTGGGTATATCTCCCAAGAATTTGAATCTACTCAAGTATCGAGGAAGTCTTCATAGCGAATTAAAGAGGCATGCGTTGCTCTTAAAGTTTAAACCTAGTTGACGAGTCTTGTTGTGGAAGCACAATATTTGGATAATGTGGGTAAGAATAAGTGAAAACCAAGTGGTTCCAAGCAAACAAACCACCAAGATGCTTCCAAGGAGGGAAGGAGTGGAAAGTAAAGGGAAATAAGACAACAACCTCTTCTTCACCAACACTAGACACAATAAGGGATGGGTTTTTACAACACTTTTATCTAATCATCAAATATAAGAAGGGCAATACTAATAAATTGGTAGACATGCTTTCAAGGTCACTCACATCCAAGATCATCGCTTTGGGAACTGTTATGCATGTGGAGCCTTTCACACATGATGCATACAAAGAGGCATATGTAGAAGATGAGGACTTTAAAGTGGTGTTTTAACAACGACAGTGCCAAGTTTGTGTAGAAGTTGATAGTAAGGCTGACTATCATCTCTAGGATGGGTTGCTTTACAAGTTAGACAAGCTTTGTGTTCCTAAAGAAGAGGCACTATTGCCTATTAGAGAGATTCACACATCCAAAGTTGTAGGGAGTTTTGGTGTTCGGAAGATAGTTGCCAACTTACAATGGTATGTGTATTGGCCTAGAATGCAAGAAGATGTAGCTCCTCTTATTAGAGGATGCATACTTTGTTGTACAAGCAAGTCAAGTAACAAAAAGCAAGGTATATACCATCCCTTTTGTGTATTTGCTAGACCGTGGGAGAGCATATCCATGGATTTCATGGGAGATTTGCAAAGAATTAGGAAGGTACATGATTATCTATTTGTGGTAGTTGACAGGTTGAGTAAGATGTGCATTCTCAAGTATCGTAAAAATTTAAAAGACCGTCAAGGGATAAGACGCAAACAACATGTTCTTTGAAAAGGTTTGGGTGCACTTTGGGATACCAAGGAGCATCATATTAGATAGAGATACTAGATTTCTTGTTGTCTTTTGGGCTACACTTTGGGTGAAGATTGACAATAAGTTGAAGAGATCTACAACTTTCCATCCATAGAGAGATGGGTAGACCAAAGTAGTGAATAGGACATTGGTTCAGCTTTTGAGGGATTATAATCATAAGCGTCTAAGAATTTGGGACGTAAATTTGATTTATGTTGAGTGCTCTTATAATGTAGCAGTTCACACTTCTACTATTATGCCCCCTCATGAAACTTGCTTTGGGTATTTTTCGTCTTCGCCCTTAGATGTTGTATATGGATAACGAGGAGTTTGGGAAGACACCATAGGAGTAGCATTGAAGGCTGAAAAATTCATTGCTAAGATCAGTTAGATCATAGATCCAGTTGCAAGTATAAGAGACATTGAAGAAGCCATAGGAAAAGTACAGTGTCCAACATGATCAATAGTGAACATAGAATTGAGAAGACATTCAAGGTGGGAGATATCTAAACAAAGAAAGGCTACATGGTCTTGGTGAGAATATCAAGGCTTTGTGGTATTTGTACTTTTGAAGTGTTGCTGCATGTGGGTGATTATGCCTATAGACTTAGTCTATACCTATATATGCACATTTATTCAATAATGAATGTGAAAAATTTGAAACTATATGAGCCTTCCATGTTAGACCGAGAAATTGATGAGCAAGTCTTACCTACTATAGAAAAGTTAGTTGCAGAATCTCAGGTATGATCCAAAATATTATATAGTTTTCCCAACTATTTTGGTACTTCTAGGCGAAAAAACTGTAGCTATTGGCTTGTAGGGCCGATTTTAGAGACGGGTCGCTTTGGAGATTTAGGGTCCAGAAACTTCTTGAGCCTATTTGACGCCTTAAATGATTTTTTTGGGGGCCAAGACACGTGGACAAAGTTCCCAACCTTTCGAAGCTGTTTTAGACACCAACATCTCCCTAATGGTGTGAATATCACCTCAATATGTGTTTGCATAAGAAAGTTACGCCTCCCACAAGTTGACCTATCCCATTGACCACCATGATACTAAGTGGATGCCATGTCAGCTTCCATTACTCACACATGTAGAGCTAGTCAAATGTGGAATTTTAGAAGATTCTAGAGGGTTCAAGATCCTAAACCCAAAAAGGAGTTGAGAGTTGAGACATGTGAGAACCCTAATCCTAGAACTAGACGACTATTAGGACATTGTTAAATACTGGGCTGCTAGGATAGGAAGGGTTTTCATACTTACTGTATTGAGTATTGTTCCCTAGTAGAGTAGAGAATTGAGAGTGAGAAATTGAAATAGAACTATAGAACAAAGAAAGTAGAAGATCCTGTAGTAGTCAACAGGCCACAATCTTCATGGCAACTTATAGTGAGTGCACTTTCTTTTATTAGCATTTCATAACTGAGAAGAAAAGAGCAAGGCACAGGCCTCACGTTCTTGCTGGGCTTTTCCGTATTGGGTTACCTAGGGTACATCTTGTGTTCACTGTGCAGAAGGTGTGTTAGTTGCTTAGCTTTTTTAATTTCAGTTTCTATTTCTTTGAATATTTGTGCGCTCAGCTAGTATTAAATCTGAAATCTAGATTCTAAAGTAAAAAATGGTGTGAGAAGAGAATTCAGGATATTGTAAGATCTGTTGTGTTGAACTGTTCTGGTGGAATATTTATGGCAGTTTGCAGATCACTGATTGTACTTTCTAGTTCCATTGATTTTTCCTTGTTCATTTATGGACAGCAATAAAATAATCTTATATGAAATCCCCATTATAAATTTGTGCACTAGCAGTTAGCTGGTAATTACTAATTAGGCTAAAATTTGGTGCAAATTTGTACCCTAATTCCCCTCAATTTAGCTCAAAAGTTAGAAAACATGTGCTAGCTTCTGTTGCTGTTAAAAACTGTTGTATGTAGAATGGCAGAGATATGTTGCCGTAGTTGTGACTTAGCTGCATGTTGGTGGTTTCACTGCGAAAAAAAACATTGTGCAAGAGCAACTCTGAGTTTCACTGCAAACAACTGAAAATGAGCTAAATGCACCACTTTGTCATTTGATAGGGTAGGGTGTTGAGTTGAGCTGGTAAGAGCTGAGTCTGCTGGGTTTGGCTTGGTTAGGTTGATACTTGATTCCAGGCTAACCCAGTTAGGTTTTGGGGCCAAGCTGGGCCCAACTGCTTGTTTTGGTTTCTGGTAACACTGTTTCTCACACATACATTTGATTCATGAATAAATATGTCTGTGGTATAATCTCTTAATTTATATTGAAAAGTAAAGGAGGGCGGGCTTTTTCTATTTGACTGCCTGATGCCAATGATCTCACTTAATTGAATTTCTTTCCTTAATTGTTGGATCGATTCCCTTCAAGTCTTCGTGAGAAGTATGTTATCCCTTGCTCTGCATTTGGAATTTGCATGGAATGATGGTGATCAGCTTCCAAATCAGAATCAGCGTCAAATGCGATCTATTCGAGCTTAAACCCCAATTTGTTTTTCTACAGAAATCCCAAATTTTGTGGAATCCGGATGATCCAATTCTTCTCTAATCTGGATATGTTGTGTGATTCGGATATGCTTATACCTGGATACATTTTATTGATCAGGATACATTCTGAGTCTGGATATTTCCCTTTAATCTGGATTGTCCCCAAACTGGATACTTCGTTTCGTTTGATTAATCCTTCGATCCAAGGATCTGGATATCTGGCCCCTTGGTCTAACCTACTGTTGTTTCCAAGCCGGATACTCCACTAACCCTGATAACCGTGGCCACTTGTTGTGGGGGTCCACGCCTTTCGATCTGGGGATCCGGTTAAGACTTCGCCGCTCACACTATGGTTGAACCGGATAACATTCCAGCCAGATTGATGACAATTGTCGACAGATATATTCATGTCTTTGTCAATTGACTGATCCGATGTTTGTCAATAATTTAAATGGATCCGGTCCACTCTTCACACAGCACTGCAGACCCGGATAATTATAACCCTGGAACTTCAATCTTTAGCCTGTGAATCAATTACATGCAATGCTTAATTCTTCCTGTACTAGATAAGAGAACAAGTCTGGCCTTTGGTTAATCAACCCGAATCCAATCACTCAGATTTACACACAAAGAGATACACGCTGATTTATATATGCAATAACGAAGGAAATATTACAGATTTACAAGACTGTGTACAGTCCGTTTTTACACACACACTTACACCCCAAACTCAGAATCTCTTGCTCTCCTCTCTATACTCTCATTTATATTGAAATTTATTACAATAGGCTCTTGTACCCAGATTCAACAGACTCAATCTGTTTCACTGAGTTATCTAACAAATTCCTAAATTGGCTAAATTCTATCCCTTAACATAGCGCTATCAAATGACACTCAACATATCTTCCCTAGCAATATAGATTCTTCTAGATTACAACTAGGAAAATGTTACAAATTAAATAAATTAAAGAAATCAACTTCCTTTGGTAAATAGGTTTTGAACTAAGACGGTCAAAATGGTTTTAACTGGTAGGTGCTCCTGCATCAACGCCACACCTAATGATCTAGGTGCTTTTGATTGGACAGAGGGTGTCTTTTCTATCTATCAGACACCTTGAAGGACTTATGATTTAATATGAATCTTTGCTGTATAGGCCAGTATTGATAATATTGGTGATATTTCGTGAAATATTGCGAATATCGTGATATTTTCAGGCAAACGATATTTTGGCAGGTAAATATCGCGATATTTTCAGATTTGAAAATATCGACTAAATATCGCAAAAATCAAGAAGTCTGAAACAAATTGCTTTTCGGTTAATACTTGGTTTGACGAGGAATGCAAAAAGGCAAGGAGAATGTGGAAAGAGTCAAACAAGGATAACATATAGCTCAAAGGTTACAAGCAGATTTTAAGAAAGTAAAAGGCTGGTTTCATGGTTTCGAGGAGAGAAGAACTAATCTTCCTTGGGAAAAATAACCACAAATTATTTTGGAAGGAGCTCCAATTGAGAAAGGTGCAAACTGAAAACAAAATTACAGCCTCTAAATGGTTCGACTATGCAAGACAACTTGATGAACAGGATCCCAAGGTTGACCCTCCTCCCTTGGTCAACACTGATACAAAACTCTTCAAGGTGCAAGACGTAAAGATGGGTATCAAGAAGTTGGGTGTTGGAAAACCAAAAGAATTAACTGAATTCCAAGTAGAGTATCTAAAGTGGGGCTTAAAAATTCTTGCACCCTGCATCACAAAAATTTTCAACATCATACAACAGGGGTTCCCCGCAGATTGGACAACTAGTCTGGCAATTCCTCTCTTCAAGAGTGGTGACGTCAATAATCCCTCCAATTATAGGGCCATAATGATAAACCCCTTATTGGACAACTAGTCTGGCAATTCCTTTTTTCAAGAGTGGTCGTCAATAATCCCTCCAATTATAGGGCCATAATGATAAACCCCTTATTGGACAACTATTCTGGCAATTCCTCTTTTCAAGAGTGGTGACGTCAATAATCCCTCCAATTATAGGGCCATAATGATAAACCCCTTATTTGCAGAGTTATTTGGAAGCATGTTAGAAAATAAAATCAACAAGTGGGCAGAGGAAAGAGATAAACGTGCTAAAGTGCAAGCAAGATTTAGACCTAAGCATTCCACAGTTGATTATGTTATAACTTTAAGGCACATCATTGAAAAAGTTTGGGAGAAAAAGGAAGAAGCCTTTTGTTGCTTTGTTGATTTCAGAAAAGCCTTTGATACGGTTCTTAGGGATAAGCTTTGGTGCAGAATGGAGGAACTCGGGGTTCCCAGGCATTTGAGAGCAACTGTGCATAGCTGTATGAAGAGGTGAAAGTCAAAATTAGAACTTCAGCGGGCATTTCTGAAAGTTTTAGAAGTGATATTGGGGTCAAGCAAGGTTGTCCATTGTCTCCTACCCTTTTTGGTTTATATATCGACAAGATTGAAGAGTGGCTAAATTCGCAAGGGGGTGATGGTATCCATTTGGGAAAGTTCGTTATAAGGCTTCTTTTGTACACATATGACCTTATTTTGATTGCTAAATCTGCTCTTGGTTTGCAAGAGCACTTACTTTAGCTTGGAGCATTTTTGTATAAGGGTGGGGATGCAAGTCGATATTAGCAAAACGAAAGGAGTGGTTTTCTCTAACAAAAGAAAGCATAACCATCATAAGTTCTACTTTGAAGGCAACATTCTAGAAGAAGTTACGGATTCAAATACCTCAGAATTGATTTCAACATAAATCTAAGTTGGGGTGGCTGTAGAAAGAGAAGAACTTTGGGGGGTTGGAAAGCATTTTATGCTTTTCAAAACAGGGGTAGAGAGGTAGAGTTATGGGACTGGAAAACCACTTTAACTCTTTTTGGGCTTTTAATGATTTTGATGATTCTCTACAGTTGTGAACTATGGTCTAGTAGTACATCCGAGATGTAGTGGAAACAAATTGAGAAAATTCAGAAGTGTTTGATTACAAACAAATTCAAAATTAGAAGTGCAATTCCTTATGCTATCTTGTTAAGTGAAACAGGGCTTGTTTCTGTTGAAGCAATTGCTATGGTGCAAGTCATAAGGTATTTAAAAAAGATTGAGCAAATGGAAGAGGGCAGATGGCCTAAGGTTGTGTTTAATGGCATATTGTGCAAAAGAAAGAAGACTTGGATGCGGCAAAATAACAAATGGTTTAATAAATGGGGTATTTGCTTGAGTATGTGTCCCACAAACAGTAAAGAGATAATTTTTTTTTCTTATGGAAAAGTTCCACAAACGTACTTGAGGGAAGGGGATAGGGAGAAAGAAGAAATACTATATTTAAGAGTTTAATCCTACTCATAATCATCAACAAAAAGCATACATAGGGGCCAATATTTCTTGGAGAGCCAAAATTCTTATTGCTCAATTAAGGACTAATTCTCATCAATTCCGTTGTGAAACAGGGTGCTGGAAAAGTCCAAAAGAAGTGTGGGAGGAAAAAGTATGTATTTTTTGCTCTTTCAGAAAAGTGGAAACAAAAAAGCATTTCATTTTAGAATGCGAGGCCTTCAAAGATAACAGGGAAACTTGAAAGTTATGCAGATATTCTGGCAGCTAGCTCTTGGGATAATCTATTCAGTGAGGGGTTTGTCGAGAAGCTGGGAGCATTTATTGTGAGACTTCATAGGAAAAGGGCCAAATATAAGAACCAGATGGAGAAGCAATCTGTCCCATAGGCTATTTTTAGCCTTTTGGACATTAAAATAATTTCATTTCATTCATTTCGCCATATTTTGAAAATATCGGCGAAATACCATTATTGCTTTATATGTTTAAAAATCTGAAAAAAATGATTTTTTATGCTTGCCGATATTTTACTGATATTTTCGCCAATTGCCGATAAGATGTTTTCAGGACCCTCACCGATATTTTGCCGATACCGATATTTTCAACAGTGGTATACATTTTTATATACATTAGACGAGTACATGCACTTAAGGACGATTTATTTAAATCCATTTCATGGTGATTCTGTACTTCAATAATTGCAATTTTTTCCATGCTGCTTTGCACAATTGGTAGAGATGAGTGAGTCTGATTTTTATGATTCTGTTATTTTTTGATGTAATCTATACTATATGCAAATTATATGAAATCTTAGGCAATTAAATTTCGTGGACTATTGGAGTTGGGGTAGCCAAGCAAGATTTGCTTAAATTTTATGACTTTTAAGTTTGTGTCAATGCTTAGGTCTAGGGGTTTTAAATGAACTCACTTTTGATCAGAAAATGTGGATGCTGAGGAAAGTTAGCATGAAATTTGAATGACCACACACAAGTTTTTGATAGTTTTGTTACTGCTTTTCAATTCACTTGTTCTCATTGCCTATGTATGTTTCAGTCTACACTTTGTGTCCCCTTTTTATGGATGGTAAACATGGAAATAAGCATGTCCTAGCCTCCTGCATTCAAGTGAGGAATGGGGTTTCTGGTACCTCACCAGCACCATTACAGTTGTATGCCTGAAGTTCACATCAAGAATGTTCTCTCTGAAGGCTACAATAAAATAATTGGTAGTAGGTACACTGCCCAAGATCAATAGCCACATCTGGCAAACTCCATGTAGGGGAGGAGCGTGCCTACCATGAGTTGAACCCAGGTCATTGCCACAACAACTGCTGCAAGTTGTTGATGTACATATATTTCAGTTTAATTCATATCATATTCTATTTTTGAATGGATTATTTCAAACATTCATCATTTGGGTTCAATTATTTGTCATGGTTTAATTGTTCCTTGTTTGTGCTATATGCTATCTATCTCTCATATTCTATTTATATTCTGGAAATTTTCTACTAACATGTGATACTAGTAACCAGAGAGTTTGGTCAATAATGGAGGAAACCATTTATAAATATTACCAATATGGTTTTTGGGAATAGTTATCATTATGTTGATTAATTTTCAAGGTTGTTCTTGTCTTATAAATAAGTCTATTTTAAAATGTTGGTTTTTATGCTGAAGTTTGGTGAGTTATAAACAAATTTCTAAATTGCTAAGTTGCAGGAAATGTAGGGCAAGGGAGCGTTTCCGTACGGAAACGAGTACGAAACGCCGAAACGCGTGTGGTACGGCCCTGAAACGCGTGTGGTACGGCCCTGAAACGCGTTTCAGGCTGTACTGCCACGTTTCATGAAACTGAAACGTGGCCAGTACGGCCTGAACCACGTTTCAGGGCTGTATGACTCACGTTTCAGCTTTTTACTTGTGTGTTTTTTTTTTAAATTTGTTTTCTAATTTATTTTTAGGTTATCCTAGTGACTTTTAGTTGCTTCTAGATGCCTGTCTAAAGTTATAAAAGTGAACTTTTGCCCTAGTGTTGATATGTAGTTCATTAGGAAGCTTGAGGCATATGCAGTTCATGGTAATGTTAAATTCTTAAAGTAAAATTGATATTCTCCTTTATTTTTATTTTCAGGATGAAAATGAAAAATAAAGGAGAATATCACTTTTACTTAAATTTTTGACATTACCATGAAATGACTCAGGATGTTTGAGAGTGGTTTCGCCCTTATTGGATTTCATATGGAGAAAGTAGAATTTTAGATCTCACTCAAAATCCAGCAGACTTATCTGTTTTTCAGGATTTCAGGATTGGGGGGATTGCAATGTTTCCGTTGGATTTTATCATGTACTAGGGTATGGAACTTGTATTTAATCAAGAGAACCAAGCCCTCTATGCAGGGGAAACTCCCAATAATCAAGATTATGTAGGGTACTAGGGTATGAAACGTGTATTTAATCAAGAGCACTAAGGTTGTTCAACTATGTATGAGGAGACTCCCAATACAACAATGGTCCTTCTAAAGAATGGGATGTAGATGCAGAAAATCCTGATTTGGATCTCTCTCTTGCAGCCTTATAGTCTTTATTGTATTTGCAGCCTCATATCTTAATATAAATAAAGGTTGATTTTGAGATTTGGATATATAATAAAGGTTGCTTTTGAATATTCCGATATTTTTATTTTCATTATGTGATCATTTTTTTTTTTTTTTATTTTTTTATTTTTTTCTGAGTAAAGACTAAATCTATTAATAAAGGAAAAAGTATAGTACAAACAAGCCTGAAAATAGGCAAAGCAGAGAAGCAGGGGAAGCGGAGGTGAAAGGAACTCAACCTCGTTCCAAAGAGAGATAACAGGGAATGGCCAAAGAGAACAAAGGATTACATTTGAAATAACTAAGCAGAGAAGCTACCCCGAAGGGTTGTTTCCTACAAGACGACATTTCTTGCCTTTTTTCTTGCTTACTTTTGTCCACCCATTGGAGCTTGGCTGACTTGTAACAAGTTGTAATTCATTCTGTTCTGACGGCTGAGCGTCTTTCTCCGAATCTGAAGACGAAGAGAGATGAGAGCGCT
>APFE030666705.1:1637-30308 GCA_000404065.3 Pinus taeda | reverse complement strand
AATAAATTAGAATGTATCATATATGCTTTATGATTGCACATATTTCTTAAATGTCCTAATATATATATATATATATTCGCGTTTCCCCGTTTCCAAAATTTGGGGAGGTCGCGTTTCGTATTGCTTCCCGTTTCGGAAACTCGTACCCGTTTCCCCGTTTCGTGCAACCTAGCTAAATTGTAATTGGTCAATTTTATCTATGATGCTTAAGATTATTTGTTTCTGAAGCATTGGTTCAGATTGCTTGGTATTTACTATTAGGGAATCAAGATATTATCATTGAATTGTATATCATTCTTGAAACATTAACTGGAAATCTCTTTTTTTTTTTCTCAGGTTTGGTCCTTACTTTTGTCAACCAGTGATTGCTGGATTAGGGGAAGATGATAAACCATTTATCTGCACCATGGATTCGATTGGTGCCAAGTATGCCCTTTTCTTCTTATATGAATTTTATTTGATTCATGTAGTAGCTGTATTTTTCAATGTATTCGTGCCCACTAAAATCAAATATTGGGATTGTTGTGTGCTTAAAAACAATTTCATGAGGAAGATGTTATGTTAGCATTATTATTAATATTGTTAAAAAATTTGGACTGGCATTTATACCTTTGGATAATACATCTCTGGATGGCTTTGTCCACTGTTAAAATTAGCATAATCTGTCACCCAATACAGAATATTTTAAGGTCTGGATATTTTTTTGGTGTCAGAACATTACAGATCTCTTAGTTCTATTTTCTCTCAAAACTAGAAAATCAGAAAGACGTATAGAGAAGAGTGGTAATTGAAATCAATCACAAAATTGATGCCATGAATTATACAGAAGGGGGATTGATCGAAGCTTGTAAAAATTCTGTGATTTGAATTTCCAGTCTGCTGTTCGATCTAGGAGTATGCTGAACAATATGTTTCTGGGACAAGAGACATGTAAAAGGAAGCTAAGTTATCAAAAGGAATATAAATCTAGATGATGAGATATAAAAGAGATCATTATCAGAGCTCGTGACAGTAAAAACTTTAGGACTTTTCAGATTCAGTAATGCTTTGTGTCATGATATAACCTATATCATTCTCTAGAAATTTGTGGGAGTATCTATTGATCTGTTGATGAGAATGGCTCTATCTTACCATAAGACATTGTGTTGATCCATTAATGAGGATGTCTTTATCTTTTCTTTATATTGATATATTGATGAATTTGACTTGATGGTTTTGTTAATTTCTCTAACCCCAGCTACTGGCAATTTATTAACCTAGCAGATTCCTTGCTGTAAATTAATTGCAGATCTATTGAATAAAAAGCATTGCTTAGATGTTAACATGTAAAATAAATGATAGCAGCAGAAGCAAAATAATACTCCAATATCAAACACATGCACACATAAATTTCTGACCTTCAAATCAGCTGCTTCGTTAAATTAATCTTCAGCAGATAAGGCTCTCTTACAGGGATAATGGCCCTCTGAGGAAAAATAAAAATACAGAAAAAACTTGGAGTTATCCCTTTACCCTGTTGAGAAATCTAGGGCATTAGGATTAGGTGATTTCTCTTATAATGATAACTGCTTGTGAATGCTTTTTACTTCTTTAGATTAGGTTCTTCACTTGACTTAGATTATTATAGTGTTATTCTTCATCAAACAGCTACCAGATCATAAACAATAAGGAGACAAGTGACACAGAATTTAGGCGACCAGCCAGGGCCAAAACCTCTCCAACTTAAGAGGAAAACCCAAACGAATTCTTCTTCTTATAAAAACTTCAAGTGACGAATACCAAGACCAAGACCCGTGACACAACGACCTCTCCAAAGACCAAGTCACAAGGCCCTTTCTAAATGCTTCTCCTTCTTGATAAAGTCAACACTGGTCAAACTGACTTCTAGAACTGCTAACTTCAGCTATTCTGGTGTTTCGGCCTTCCTCCACACATCTGCAACTTTCGGCTGCCTCAAATCTCTGCAAAATTACATGTGTGGGCTGGATTATGGACCTTTATGATGTGTTCCTCCTTCGCTTGGCTTGAGAGCTTCTCCTTGCAACTTCGGCTATAGCAAGATTGAAGGTTTGGTGACCTTTTACTTGGCTTCTATAACGGCTGGTGTAACCCTACTGCAGAAACCCTAGTTTCTGTCACCCATGTGAGGAAGATGACCCAAAAACAGCTCAAATTACTTCGCTCTCCTTCCCTTCCTTCTCGCTGGTTATGTGGCTGCTCTCCTTGTGATTCTTGTGCCTTTTCTCTTATTTCAGATGCTTGACCGAATTCTACCTCAAGTGATGTCGAGTTGCTCTATATATAGTGGACTGCCCATGTGATATAGGCTAACTTGACCTTGTGCTTAGGCTGACATGCCTTTTTAGAATCATTTTATTCCTTTTTGTAGGCCGACCTCAAGGAGAGCTTGTGACATGGTCTTGGAGGGTTAATGTCTCAAACAAATTCTCTTTTTACAATGTATAATATGCCTAAATGGGTCTTCAATCTTTGACAGTGACTCAATAGACTTTATGGCTTAATGACCAACCCTAAAAGCTCACAATGGGAGCTTTAACTATAAAATAAAATTCCTTGAGCATGAAATCCACGACTCAAGCATTACAAAATAATTGTATTTTCTTCTTTTCATCAATTATATAAAATCACGATTACATGTCATTATGAAGACCTAACCTAGTTATATTTTTCAACATGCCCTTGCTGCCTCTTGCACTCTACCTCCAACCTTGCACACTTGGATCAATGTTCTTCTCCACCCAATCACTACGATCTCACTATCTCATTGTCTTGTCTTTGTCTTTCGTTATTGAGGCTAAGAGCAAGTTCTTGTTTAATCTTAGTACAAACAACACGTACTTGGCTTCCATTGTTCCTCCTAACTCAAGCAGGAACGTAATGGTTCCCTCTCCTTTCATTTTATATCTGGCATCATCACTAAGCTCCACCTGAACCTTTGAGTCTCTCTCCTTAGACTGCGACACAACTCTTGTGTTTTTGTCATATAGTGTGGTGCACCACTGTCCAAGTACCAAGCACTTCTAGTGAGGTGCTGGTAGATTGATAGGAGAACAATGAGAATTCCTTCTTGGACTTTGTTCCAAACTCATCAAGATATACCTCTGTTGATGCTGCTATCTACTGTGACTTCCCCTTCCCCATCTTCTTCAGACATTGCGTTGCATAATGCCCATTCTTGTGGCAAATGAAGCACTTGAGCTTGCTCATGTCCTCCTTCCTTGGTTGTGATCCTTCACCATTACCTATGAAACCCTTCCCTCTGCCCTTTTTAGCCAAACTAATTAGGCCAGGTTCTCCTCTCCATCTCCTTGCCTGCTGGCCTTAGATTCCTCTTGAGTCTCTCCCTGGATGCAATTATCCCAAAGTTTCTCCCGAATGCAGACTCCTTTGAAAAATGGTTCCTATGGCTTGGTGAACCCATTCAATGCCACATTGACGAGTTCTATCTCATCCACTTTCTCCCCAATGGTTGCATGCTAATCCTGTATCTGGGTGATCCTCATAAAGTAACTGGTAATGTTATCAGACCTTGACATTTGGATGGATTTGAGTTTGTTTCTCAAGATCATTTTCTTGTTCATGTTGTCACTCTGGAATAGGTTCAGTGAAGCCTTGAGCATCTCCCTAGTTGTCTTCTTCTTTGCCAAGTGAGGGATCAAGTGATCTGTCATGACATCCATGATGACCCGTTAAGCTTTAATGTCCTTTTCATCGAATTCCAATTGCGTTGCATCTGTTGGTGGTTGAATTTCCTCATCAACAATCTCCCAGAGGTTGTTTTCTTTCAGCAACAAGGTAACCCTTGCCTTCCAGGGCAGAAAGTTTGAAGCTCCATACAACCTGTCTTCAAACCTAAGACTGGTTGCTGCCATTACTAGATCTAATAATGTGCTACCTTGTGCTAAGTCCTTTTAGCACCCATAAGAATAAATACTGTTGTTGGCTTATAGATCTGCTAAGGTTTCCTTGTGGATCTGTGTTTTGTTCCTTTAAAACACCCATAAAAATTAATTCTGCCAAACCTTTGACTAGTATGGCCTCCCTCTCTCCCTCTGAAGAATGACCTCCACCAATCACTGTTGGCTGCACCTCTGAAAATCTGTGTTGTACGAACCTGTTCTGTCACTTTGTACCACACATATGGTTGCTATCCTGCATACCTTGCTGCCTACTGTACCTGCTTATTGTGATGCATACCTTGTCTCTTCCTGAGCACGTCACTTCTCACACACAACACAGTACAACCACCAGTGGCTGCTGGCTTTTCCACGCCTTGCTGTTGTCACGTTGCCATACTCTTATGTTTGTGTCTTGATTCACTGTTGTATGACAACCTTTCTCTGTTGACCCCACACGTCTGCCACACTTGTATGCACAACTGCCATTTTTTTTGATAATTTTGTACGACTGCTCCCGTTAATATAGTGGCTGTGCTCGTTGCATGTCTTACCCTGCCGGCGTCTGTGGCCACATATTGCTGCAAACTGTTGTGTGTACGCACAATTCTTTCTTTGGTTGTTGGCGGCTTGCATATGACCATCCCCATTCTTTTTGTTATACTTTTCAGTTGCTGCAAGTATTTCACTGTCGCACTTTGATGTATGACATACGACCCCCCATTTTTTTCTTTTCTTTCGATGTATGAGTGTGGCCCCTGCTTCTTCTGACCTATATCTCTCACATGTGCTTGTATGAACCTGGATTGCTCTGACCATATGACTCTTATACGGATATGGTTTCTGTGCCTGTGTGCAATACTTTAGACATTGGTACCTCAAAGACAGTTCTCTATCGTGTTAATTTTCTAACCCCTGTTGTTGGCAATTTATTAACCTAGTAGATTCTTCACTGTAAATTAACTGCAGATCTACTGAATAAAAAACATTGCTAAGATTTTAACATGTAAAATAAAAGATAACAGTGGAAGCAAATTAATGCACCAATCTCAGATACGTGCACGCATAAAATTCTGCCCTTCAAATCTGTTGTTGCATTAAATTAATTTTTAGGGTACAATGGCTCCCTTTCTAGGATAATGGACCTCTGAGGAAAAATACAAATACAACAAAAGCTGGTGTTATTTCAGATCTGTCCTTTGATCTTGCTTGGCTGATCTAGATCCTTCTTCCTTGCTAACCCTTGCACTTTTCCTCAAACCCTGCACACTTTTCAGATTTATGCAGGAACGAAATGAAATACGATTTTAAACAGAAACATAGAGCTACAACAAAACTGAACTTCAATTAATCAATAACAAATACTGAAAACTGTTTACATGTAGAATGGAAACAAACTAGCTCAGGCGTTGGTAGCTTATCTCTGAGAAGAGATGTAATGGCTACATGCCTTCTGAACTGTGTTACAATGAGGCTCGAAGGCCTTTTTATTATTGAAAACAAGGGAAAACCCTAAACATCCAAAACCCTAACCTTAGGAAATGAAACATGTAAAGTTTGTGGGCCCCTTTGGATTAGTTGGAATGCCAACTTCCTGGGGTCGTATATGATCTCCGTTTGGCGCGCACGATACCTCATTAGAAAGATTAATCGGAGGACAACAAAATTTCCTGGCAAGCCCCTGGCCATCAACCTATTGGATTGGTGTTTTTTCCAAAAAAATGTTGTTTAGGGCCTCAAAACAACTCTGAAAGTTTAGGACAGGAAAAACTGCCAAAAATAGAAAGCTCTGCTAGAATTAAGGAAATTGAAAGGAAACAATGTTGGGGGCCCAAGTGGAATAGGTGAGTGGCCACCAATATCCACCTGGATCAGTTTTCCCCTCTTAGGAAGCAATGGTCCCTATTGCGTTGAGTGCCTCTATGAGATGGGGAAACTTTTGTTGAACTTGGTCCCTGGTGAGCCACTTGCCTTGGTGCAGGAGCTGGACAATTTTGACAACCCAATATAGTTGGATCCTTTGTTGGTGAGTGTTATTGATTTGTGTGTCCATGATCCGATTAATTGTGGCTTGTTCAATGCAGTCGGGGTTGAGTTTTGTTGGTGTCAACTGCTCAACAATGTCTGATGTGTCCAACAATGGTGGAAAGTATGGCCGATGGCGGTCCACATTGAACATTGGGTGCAACCCGAGAAATGAGGGGATACTGAGCTCGAAAGCGTTGTCTCCCACCACGTTGGTGATGGTATAAGGCCTGTATTGGAGTTGTCAAAGCTTTCGAAGGGCTCCAACAAGGCATTCTTTTTGCAAATGCAACCAAACTTTTTCGCCCACCTGAAACTTATGTGGCACTTGATGCTGATCATGCCATTGTTTGTACTTGGCAATGGCTTTATCCAGAATGTCGTGAACCTGCTGATGGATGTGTTGAATGCATTCAATAAACCTGGTGGCTTTATTAACTTCGGGTTTAACATGTGCAAATTCTTCTTGTGTAGTTGCAAGAGGCAGTGCAACATTAATGGGACATAATGGTTGAAATCCCAGGCCCACGTGAAAGGGACTCTGGCCAGTCGAGCTATAGAGAGCCTTGTTATATTTGTTGCACATATGGAAGACTCTCATCCCATGTTCATGGATGCTGAGAGTTGTACATGCATAGTATGTGCACTATAATCCTGTTGATGACATCTGTTTGTTCATTAATCGGGGGTGGAATGTAGTCGACTTGGTGAGCTTGGTGTCCAACAACGACTAGCATGTGCCAAAGAACCGTCTATCTCGATCTAATATAATGGTTTGCGCGATCCTAAAATGTACCCACACTCGTTCAAAGAAGAGTTTGGTAGTGGCTTGTATTGCGATGCTCTTCTTGTAGGCAGCCAATATGGCCATCTTAGAAAATCTGTCAATGACTCCAAATACATAGTCGATGTCATGCTTGGTAGAAGGATGACCAAACAAATAGTCCATGGAGATGGATTCACAGGTGTTGAATCCTCGAAAATCACTGCAACAACATGGGGGAGAACCACTCGGTCGGGGACTTGAATACCGTCCCTTTTCCGTTTGGATTAGTGGCTCCGACTGGATATGATGTGACCAGTTTCCCAATCAAAATGTGATAGGATGGATAGGGTGTTTGATTGCTAAAACTAAGTGATAGATGGGGTGGTTTTCAACTAAAACACACACACACACACACATAAAGATATATATATATATATTATATATATATATATATATATAACTATCTATATATAACCTGGGAATTTACTTATACTTGTGCGATCTACAATGATGATCTTTAGTACATGATAGTGAAGATTAACCAAATAATAATAGAAATGAAAAAGCCTTTGAAATGATTATTTTGATTAAACAGTTAATCAATAAACATATATCACATCAAATATCGTTTAAAGACTTGCTCATCAATGTATTAGAAATGACAGTCCTAGTATGTTCAAAAGTAAATGGATACAACACTATATGGAAAAAGATACATATGATAAACAATATAATAAAAATGGCTGTTAATTCATGAATAAATAAATACACAAAGATAGAAGTACCTGATGCATATCAGTTTGCTTATAAAGTAAGTAGCTTCAGCCCACTCTTTCTTATTAAGATGGTTTTGCAAAAGTACAAAAGTGCAAGCTTCTGTAAGCCTTCTTCACAAAATTTCAGGACTTTGATCCAAGGATGCTACCAAGAGAAACTTTAAAGTACAAAATTGCAAGCTAATAAAGAGTTTCTTTATAAAACTCTGGACCTTTCTTAAAAGACATGAAAGGGTACATTCTAGACTTTATAAATAATTTTGGACCTTTAGAATTCTGGGCCTTTTGGATACATTGCCTGTTTGTATCGGGATTGTGATGCGGGGAGATTTCGTTGTAAGGAATTCTCATTAATACTTAAGATTTTTATAAAGAATGAATATGCTTAGGTTCCTTGGGGGCTATCCTTTATCGCAATCGCAAGTTTCAACTCGGTAGATGAACTATTATACTCTTGAGACTTTGCGATATGCGATATTGTCGGATTTTCCTTAAAAGTGGTCTTCTTTTGTCATTCAAGCTTTAGTGAGGTTTTATTAAAAAATAAAATCAAATTTATTCCTAAGAAAATCCTTTAAATTAAACTTATATTTTAATGTTTTTTTAATTTTTTAAGGGTCCCCATTTATTTGTATAATAATCACCTAAGTTTTAAGAAAAATAAATGGGGGTTGTTGCACAGCACAACACCAGGGTCGGCTAGGAGTAGGTAGAGGGGTATACAAGCCTTGCTTTTTAATGGTTGGCTTGGCGATGGCATAGACAATGCATGATCTGATATATTTTCCAACATCACAGTAGAGATTTGGCCAATACAAATACCTTTGCAGTACTTACACTGTCTTCACTACACCAAAGTGTCCTTTGACTCGACTATAGTGCACCTCTGAAACCATCTTGGCATGCTCGCTTGAAGGAACACAAAGGTGTCATAGGTGGCATAACAATGCGTCTTGGAGGTGGAAGTTTGGATCTTGCTTGTCATCCATCAACATCTAGTATGTGGTGGTGAATTCTGGATCATTTTTGTAAAGCCGTGGTCATCTAGAAGTCTCGTGCCCATAAGAGTCGAGAATTGTGGTCAACAACATAACTCGTGGCCAACTGAGGCAATCTGCAACATTATTGGTGCTGCCCTTCTTGTACTCAATGTTCTGATGAAAGTGTTGTAGGTATGTGGACCATTTCTAATGGTAGTCGTTCTACAACCTCCCTTGAGTCTGTATAAACTGAAGAGGTCGATGATTTGTGGATGATCGTCTCCTTCCCTAGAATGTAGTGTTTCCATTGCTGACAAACCTGCACAATGGAATACATCTCTTTATTGTAGGTGAGGCATTTCAAAATCGTATCGGAGAGTGTCTCACTGTAATAAGCCATTAGATGCCCATGCTAGGTAAGCACTGCACTAATAGCGTAGTCAGAGGCATGTATCTCAATTTCAAATGGTTGTTGTAAGTTTGGCAATGTGAGCATTGATGCAAATTAAAGACGATGCTTCAACTCAACGAACGCCTTCTGTTGGGACTCAGACCAAAAAAACTTTGCTTTTACTTCGCCCTTGGTAACTTGACTCAAAGGTCAAGTGATATGAGATAATCCCAACATGAACTTTCAATAGAAATTGGCAAAGGTCCAGAAAGCTACGAAGCTTTGTTATAGTGGTCAGGGCTGGCCAATTCCGAAGGACTTGGATCTTAGCTGGGTCCACATGTATGCCTTGCTTAAGAATGATGTAACCTAGATATTGGACCTAGTTCATGCTAAAGGTGCATTTCTCTAAGTTGGCATATAGTTTGTGTTGCAATAAGATTTGAAGGACCTGCCGAATATGTTGCAAATGCTTTTCCTAACTCTTGCTGAAGATGAGGATGTCGTCTAGATATACAACCACGAACGAGTTGGTGAAGGGCCACAAGATGTCATCCATCAACCTCATAAAAGTTGTAGGCTATGTTGCACGCGTTTGCGAACCCGGGGGTGGGGATCTCGAACTCGTCCTGGGTTCTTGTCCCCAAGTACCAGATTCAGGTACGGGTGCTTCTGAGAAGAACCCATAAGAACCAGGTTCTTCTATGAAGAGCCGGGTTCTCCGTTAAAAAAATTTGGGCTCTTTTGTCTTGACGAGTACGAAGAACCCTGATGATGGGTACTTGGAACCAATGTTGTAAACATCTCGATAACATCCCGATTTTATCTCGAAATCACGATTTTTTGGTCTAGCTGATGTTTGTTGATTTTTTACTGATTTTTACGATTTTTTGGTTTTAAGGACCCTAGTCGATTTTATCCCAATGTTGATGTTTGCAACATTGCTTGGAACCCCAAAATTGGGTTCTTTGGGGTTCCTTTTAGTTTTTATTTTTAAATTTTAAATAAATTTAATAGGCTTCCCCTTATATTCCAGGTAGCTAGTTCTTCATCTTGCGAGAGGAATTGGAGTACTTATGCCTTTATCCATTCAACAAAGAGAAATAGGTTGGGCTCAAAGAAGGCAGAGAACTTTGTGTACATTCATAACACACTTCGTCTCATATCTCGAAAAGACCCTGGGTACGAGGAGGGTCCTTTCAAGAGATGGGACCAATACATAGATGATGCTATGTGTGTGGACGAGGAGATAGAACCAGATGGCCTGATTGAGCTACCTCCAGTTGCTGTGGATGAGCAGGGGCCTCAAGATGAGAGCGATTCCTACTTGGAGAACATCCTAACTGAAGATCTGAGTGATGTTGATGACATGGCTTGAGGAAGCCATTGTTCACTATTAGCTATTTTTATTTTAGTATTTTAAAATTTCTTAGTTCTTGTTTGGAGATGCCTTAAGGCAATTTTTTAATATAGTATGACAATGGACATATATCATGATTCTTATTAATATGTAAACTCCAATTTGCACTTGATATCAAACAAGAAATTTTGAAATTTCATTGATATCAAACTAGAAATTTTGGAATTTCATTGTGAATGTTGAATGTTCAATGATGTTCATGTTTAAATATATAAAGTTTAAATCATAAATATTTTAGTTTTCTTGTTTAAAGTTGAAAAATATACAAATTCATATATATTATAATTTATAAAATAATATTATATATTATATAATATAAATTATAAATTATAATATACCCCTGACGAACCTGCACACCCTGTTTCAAAAAATGACGTACCCGTCCCTGTCACCGAACTTACGTTTCCTGGCAACATAGGTTGCAGGGGCATTTGTTAACTCGAAGGGCATGACCAACCACTCAAAAAGGCCCTCCTTGGATTTAAAGACAGTCTTCCATGCATCTGTGGGTTCTATTGGAACCTGGTGATAGCCAGACTTCAAATCAATCTTGCTGAAGTACTTGGCCCCCTTGAGCTAGTCAAGAAGGTCGTCAATCCATGGGATTGGATACCTGTTCCTGATAGTGATTTTATTCAGCATCCGATAATCAATGCACAGTCTCCAGGTCCCATCCTTCTTCTGTACGAGTACAATTGGGCTCCCACAAGGTGAGGAATTTGGTCGGATGTGCCGTTTTTGTAGCAACTCCTAGCTCTGCCTCCTGATTTTTTCGTTTTCCAGAAGTGAGTGACATTATATTGGCCCATTGGGTAAAGGTGCTCCGGAAGTCAGATTGATCGAATGCTTGACCTAACAGTGCAAAGGTACCCCTGTGGGTGAGGAGAAGATGTCACTGTATTCTTCCACGACCTTATCCACCTTGCTTTTGCCATGTGGAGAAACCCTTCTCTGGGGCCATGGATGTGGCCACGATCATTCCCTTACTTGGAGAGCGAAATAGAAAGAAAACAAATTTCTTGGTCTAGGAGATGATCTTATTGCATTAGTTAGTAGAGATCAAAGAAATGGCGGTAGGTGAGGCTACCTCCAGTATCTTATATAGCTTACTGCCCAAAGTAATAATAACAGTGCGAGGCCTGGACTCATACACAACATGATGCTTCCACAAGTATGGTTGGCCTAATAATAAATCACAAACTTCAAGAGGAGCGACATCACACAATACCTCATCCATGAAGGGCTTTATGCTGTAGCGCAGGTGACACTGTTAGGTGATGTGGAGATCTCTCCGTTGGTACATCGAACCTAACGAGGAGATGTCTAGGAATTCCATTTCTGCCTAGATGTATCTATGTAGACAACCACGATACTTTAGTACTAGATGTCGCTTCGAGTCCTTGATACCCAACTCCGTGTGTAGGGTATGAAAAATATTTGTGAACTTTGACGCATCTTGGTCCCTTTCCTGCCGTAGTGTGGTCCATTTTATGTACTTATCTTCATAGCTCTTGATAGGGTATTATTGTGGGTGTGACTAAAAATAGTTAGGGTTCCTTCTCGTCCCTTTGTTCACAGTGGGCTTTCCACCTGTCCTTGACGTGGGGGGCGACTTTGAGGAGTGCAAAAGTAATCCAACATAGTTAACCATCTATCTACAACATTTGTGTCTATTTGGCCTTCAAATATAGGAATGTCAAAGTTAACTTGTACCTTAAAGGGGGTGGCACTTTCGAAGTGACTGCTAGATGAAGATGCTTCACCCATTGGTAATTGTCGAAGGATCTAGGGAAAAGTATCCATCATCTCGTTCCTTTGTCGCTCTGGGGCTTCTTCAAGCAATAGTTTGAAAGGATATCTTGCTCTCTCATCTTTCTTTTCTTCCGCCATGGGAGACTGTCGGGGTCGGCGAGGTCGGTCTGGGAAGGGTTCAACTAGTTCAAGTCTCAACTCCTTACACTCTGACCTCGTTGGGGACATGCACCAAAAAACAGAGAAAGAGCAGACCGCTTCGATACCACTTATCCGGATTTATGCAAGAACAAAATGAAATGCAAATTTAAACAGAAACACAGAGTTACAGTGAAATTGAACTTCAATTTATTAATAACAAATAGTGAAAACTGTTTATATGCAGAATGGAAACAAACTAGCTTGGACGATGATAGCTTATCTCTGAGAAGAGATGTGACGACTACATGTCTTTTGAACTGTGTTACAATGAGGCTCAGAAGCCTTTCTATTATTGAGAACAATGGAAAACCCTAACCCTAGGAGATGAAGCGCCAAAAGTTTGTTGGCCCTGTTGGAATTAGTTGGAACACCATCTTCTCGGGGTCGCAATTTGGGCATATGATCTCTGTTTGTCATGCACGATGCCTCGTTAGAAAGATCTATCCAAGGACAACAAAATTTACTAGCAAGCCCTTAGCCATAAGCCTATGGGCTTGGCTCGTTTTCCAAAAAAAATAATGTTTAGGGCCTCAAAACAGCTCCGGAAATTTAGGATTGGAAAAACTGCCAAAGATAGAAAGCTGTCCTAGAATTAAGGAAATTAAAAGGAAATAGTGTTGGGGGTTCAAGTGGAATAGGTGGGTGGCCACCTATATTCACTTGGATCAAATGTTCTTCTTCATTCAATCACTGAGATCTCACCATCTCACTGTCTTGTGCTCACTATATGTGTCTTCTCCTTTAGCCTAGTCTTCTTTTTACAAGTTTGTAACTTTGAACTATTGATCGAATCCACAACCTTAATCTCCAAAGTGGTTGATGGTTGAGATTAGATTTCAATATCGCTTGTGATCAACAATTGAGATTAATTTAATTCATGAATGCAAATAACCTTTGCATTTCATTATATTAACTCATTTTTTCTTATACAATCCAATTTCTTTAATAATTCCTTTAATTAAATTAATTTCTAAGGTTAATGGTCCTTTTGAACGACTTCTAAATATTTAGACACTTAGACCTGTGTGAACGTACCTGTCTGATGCTCCTATGATCAACAAGTTTTAGTCAGTGATGGCATAAATGGGTACATGTTATTATAATTTTTGTGGATTTTGTCACCTATGAGGGAATCTTTTTATCCCAGTTCCCTCTTCTTGAAAGTTGAAGCATTTTGCTCTCAATTCTGAAATAGGAGGAAGTAACCTATTTATCCCGTCTGCCTCTATTTGAGGAGAAAGTAGTTTTATTCTAGGCATAGTATGTTGGATTCCTATGGTTCTGCTAAGTGCTTGGCTTTAACATGTATGCAATTAAAATGCTTAACCTAACAACCTTGGGTTTGGACAGTTCTAGGTATTCTTAAATCCTGTAAATCCTGTTAAGCATAGTACATTGGATTCCTATTGTTCTGGTTGGTGTTGACATATATTCAGTTAAAATGCTTAACCTAATGACCTTGAGTTCAGACAGTTTGAGATATGCTTAAATATGTAAATTCAGATTTAATCTAAAGCTATGTAACTGTTGTATGCCTATTAAAGAATTTTTATGTGTATTTTTTCTCCTGGGTGTGCCTTGTGACTATACTTTCCATTATTTCTCTAATTTTGCAGCAAGCATAAAATATATTCGCTGCCTTTTTTCCTAACATCAGGAAAATAGTAATCTTTTTAGAAAATTAAGAATTCCAGAGTTGAGCCTTAGTGATATTTTCTTCAAACAACAAATTTCTGATTGTAAAATTAGCTAATAATAATATCTTGGTAATAAGTGAAATGCAATGCAAGACTGAGATGAGGCAAATTTAATGTTTCAACCTAGACTATACAGTTGAAATTCCCTAATTCCTCAATGATATTAAGGTTTCCATCACATATTTTTTTGAGAGATGGATCATATATTACTTAATAGAACAAAGAGAGTCACAACGAGCTAACAACATGATGACAAGGGATTCTATCCTAGAAATGACAAGAAGTGAGCATATGAGCTTTTGCTCAAATAGGAACATAGTTGTGGAAATTGATTCCCGCCCTAGAGAGGACAAGATGTGAGCATATGAGCTTTTGCCGTGGTAGGAATGTATTTGCAGAGAAAACTGAATTTGACTTTAGTAAACAGAGTCAATTCCTGCTTAAAGAACATCAATTCCCTGGCCTTAGAGGGGATGGTTCCTCATGAAAATTAGTTTTACGTGGGTTTTCCACATAAAGCCAATAGCAAACAACTGAACTGTGTGCCACAAAGATCTGCAGCTGTCCTTAATGATCCAACTGTCCCCTAGAAGAGGACCTTTTTGAAGGAAGTGGGTTGGTAAAAAGTTAAATTCAGCTAGAAGTCACATCCAAAAGGTGCTGTTAGAGGGGAATGTCCATAAGACATGCTCAACCATTTCATCCCTGCCATAAATTGTGCAACTTTGTTAATAACAACTTTATGGACCATGGTCTTGACTCTTAACAGAAAATCCTTAATGAAGGATAAGCCACCCACATACTGTGTGCTGGAATGAACAGTGAGACTTTCAAATGGATTGGCACCCCATTAACCAATGTACTTTGGGATCTGTCATCACCCCATGATTTGTTCAAGCATGAGGCAATATTAGGGTCTATCTGACAAGGTCATGAAGGTCCTTTGCCAGATAGATGTAGAAGGATCTTCCACTATTCCATCTCCAATCCCTCTAGAGCTACTCTAATCCATGGAGTTGCATTTTAAAAAATAAGCGTTTAGGACTCAGGCTATAGATAATCTCATAGACAATTTTGTTTGAACAATTTAACTTTTGAGCTCAATTAGGCATCTTCAGGCCCCTTAAACCACCATGGGAGAAAGTCAGATACTATCTGCAATGCAGCCCACATCCTTTTAAACCAAGCTAACATAAAATCATGAGGGCCTTAGCATTATCAATTATGTCACATAGCTGAAAGGGGACTTTAATATTTTGAATGTAGCGAGCATGCTGAATTCAGTGATAGAATAAACTTGCCAAGGGGCATCCCTCCTTCACTACTCATATACCCATTTATTGACAAGAGCAATGCCTTGAGGTTGTGTTGGGGATGCCCATTCAACTTGATCTTTAGTGCGAATGCCGCCAACAACTAGAGGAACCCCTTTCACCCACCTTACTTGACCAAAGAAAAACTTTGATGACCTTCTCTAGCATTTTATAGATTGTCTAGGGAGGGAAAAGACAAGAGTAACGAGTATGCCTTGTTGCAAGGATTCTATACATTTTTTTATTCTTCCTATCAATCAGAAGATTGATATGACTTCAACTGAAGAATGATGTGATTTCAACTTAAAGTTAATTTTCAAGCTTGGCCATTATCCACTTCCTCTAACCCTTTCGATAATCAAAATAGAGAGATAACTCCATGTTTGAAGTTATGTTTCAAACTTGTCCATTTTTCACTATCACTGATTAGCAAGTGAGAGTTGCATACCAAGGAGGATGCCTAAATAATGAATGATCTCCTCAGGTTTCATAATATTCCGTTTATGATTTAGCCAATTAATGCGGTCAACCTAGCCATTAAGGAAGATATCTCCTTTTTCCCTCATTAACAATTGTTTGGATTGCTTTTACAAATGTGTCCAACTAAAGAATAACAACCTTCACATATGGCTAAGTAAATTTAGGTTTCAAAGTTGAGTCATCAGTGAAATGAACATTGTGAAGTTGGTTGCTACTAGGTAAAGAAATTCCTCTGATTTGTCCTTATACAAAAGCAACATCAAACAAATAACCTAGAGCATTTTTTTGTAGTCACATAGAGATAAGGAGCAAGAGGGCCTTGTCAAATAGATCTCTGTAGAAGAATAGGATTGGAAAGTAGCAGTACACCGTTTAGACTAACCCTTGTTGAGGCTGATGAGAAGAGAGTCTCCATTGATTGATGATTGAAGGCACCAAACATTCAAGCAAGTAAAGAAATTCATCTGATTTGTCATTGCACTCGAGCAACATCCAATAGATAAACTAGAGCATTTGCTGCAATCACATAGAGATAAGGAGCAAGAGGGCATCCTTGTTAAATAGATCTCTGCAGAAGATTAGGACGGGGATGTACACCATTCATACTAACCTAAAAAACCATATTTGTCCTCCCCCCTCGTGTCCCGAATCCCACTTGTCGGACATGATTCTCAAGGGACACTTGTCTGATTCGTGCCTCGAGCGTGTCCTTACAAGTGGGATTCGCTGGGCAGGCTAATCGGATTCAACCAGCCTACGAATCTCGATTTCTGGACACGTATCCCTTTGAAAAGTGTGTCGCAGGTATTTAAGAGCCCGATTTGGGTCAATTTTTCCCTCATTCTCACGTCTTTCTCTTGTTGTGGGTGTGTGGGAGCGACTAGCAAAGGGCTTGGGAGCGTTTTGGAGGTGATTCAAGCAACCGGTAAGCGCATTTTGCTTCCATTTTCGCTACAACAATTTGCTTGTCCTTTTTGTTTACAAGCTAGTGTATTTTTTCTTTATTTTTTTACAACATTCATGGCTTAATCAAGGGCAGTGGGGAAGGGGCAAAAGAAGGGGAAGAATGTTCCCATTGTTGATGCCCCTCATGTTCCAGTTTCATCAGGGTCTGTAAGTTTTCCCTCTGTTGGAAGTGGAGCTGCAACAACAACTTCAAATGTTGAGGGCAAAATAAATTTAGAAAGACAACAAGATCAAGAAAGTAAATGTCCTTGTGGAAGTATGTCCCAAGAGATCAAGGGTCAGTCATCAAGTTAAAATGAGGAGGCAATGTTTCTTGGACATGCAACTATTGCAACAATCAATTCAAGAGCACTTATTTTCATGTGAAAGCTCATTTGTTGGGCTTACTAGGTTGTGGAATTGGAGCATGTGCAAATGTGTTTGTAACTAAGAGGAAAGAAATGGAAAAAGAGGGCAATGCTGGTGTGGCAAGGGTGGTTGCATCATCTAAAAAACCAAGAATGAGGATCCCCTTCCATTCTTGAGGAAAAGCAACAACAAATTTTCATTTGAGAGTTTTGGTGGGGGTGTAGGTCAAGAAACAAAAAGAAAGGCAGTGGCACTTGGTCCAATGGACAAGATATTTCACAAAGAGACACGGGAAGAGCTTGATATCACCATTGACTTTTTTTTTTAAAATCTGAACTTCATATAATTTAATGTTGCACGATCACCTTTATTTATTAATATGTGTTGAACTTTAACTTAAGGGGCTCCATTAGGGTATGTGCCTCCTGGGTCAGAGATGCTTAGAACCACATTGTTGACTAAGGCAAAGAAAGAGGTGGAAAAAATGTTTGAGACGATTAAATCAACATGGCCAACATCTAGGGTTAGTATTGTTTCTGATGGATGGACATATCCAACACGCACCCACTCATCAACTTCATGATGTCTTCCTTGAATGGACCAGTTTTCTTGAAATCAATGGATGCACTTGGAAAATACAAGGATGCACAATATATGGGCAGGTTGTTCATTAAAGTTATTGAAGATGTAGATGTTGATTCTTGTGTGCAAATCATTACAGACAATGCACCTGTTTGCAAGGTTGTTGGCACGATTGTGGAAGCTAAATATCCACAAGTATTTTGGACACCTTTGCATTGTCCATTCCTTGAATTTAGCACTTACAACTATTGCTTCTGATGTGCCTTGGATTGGAAGTGTTATTGAAGATGCATAACATATCTGCAACTTTGTCCAAAACTATACTAATGCCCTCACAATCTACAAGGGTACACCCATCTATCATTGTTGAAGATTGCAGATACATGGTTTGCCTCTTCATTCATCATGTTAAAAGAGGTTGAGGGAGGTCAAGGCCAATGTTTTAAAACTTCGACTCCGACTCAGAAATGGCCGAGGGTCGACTCCGATTTCGTATCGACTCGATCGATTTGATTTCAATGACTGTCGTTGTAAAAAATACGTTAAATATTTTTATTTTTATAAAATACATAATTTTAAAGATTTTCATTCATGTTTCCAAACACAAAGCTTTAGAATATAGATAGAAGACAACATATGATCAAAGTAGGCTGATGAACATATCCATTATATCAAAATGGCACCCAGTGCACTGTCCAATACATACATGATGATGATATAGAGATCAAAACAAGAACACATAACCAAGGAGGCTAGAAATGGCCTCTACAACAAAAGTAAATTGTGAAACATCACTAGTCAACACTGACCAATACTATTGGCTACTGCTAGAGGAGCCAACATCATCTGGCTCAACCTCTGAATCAGAGTCAGACAGGGAAACCCATGGCTCCTCCTCATCATCATCTCCGACTACAACTGTAGTAGTGGTACCACTAGCAGGCTGTGCAACAGCTGCACGCTGAGATAGACAAGATATGTGCTTCCGTCGTGGTTGATGAGCAGAGGAAGTGCTTGCAATTGGAGGACTTGGGGCTGGGGCTGGGGCTGACGCTGGTACAAGTAGATATGCATTCAACTGAACATTTTGTTCAAGTGATGCCACCGCTTGTAAATCCAAATCAAGATCCTCATCAGAATCAAACTCTGCTTGATGACTCTCCACTACCCAATTTGATGTTGGATCAATATCTTCCAACACAATGGGGTCTGAATCCAGTCTTTTGTTCAACAATTGGTTGCGTCTAAGCCGAGGTTGTATTGGACATAGACTAGATCATTTAATCGTTTTTGATCTAAACAATTTCTCTTCTTCGTGTGAATCCCCTCAAAGACAGACCAATTGCGTTCACACCCAGTAGCACTGCAAGTTTGACTCAAAATACAAATTGCAAACTTCTGTAATTGAGGACAATGGCTACCAAAAGCCTCCCACCATTATGCTGCAAAAAACATAGTAGTGTAATGAGTTAGCTAAAGTTTCAACAAATTATATCCAACTTTCAAATTATAAACAATTTAACAAAATAAGTATTAAGAATTTGAAAATTGAATTTTTTGTTTACCTGGCTTATCCACTTTCTTTACAATCTTTGCTAGGTTCTTCCCAAAGGTACCTGTGGCTTCGTTGAAGGTTGTGACGTGTCGGTGTATCTCTAGCTAATCACACTCCAATGGGAGCACGCTATTAATGTAGTCAATTATTCCATCTCTAACCTCCCCACTCAAAGCTCTTGCCGCCAAAGCTTTATAATGATACTGTGGGTTCGAAAAATACCCAGCTGCATGTATAGGGCGATGGAGTTGATTGTTCCATCTTTCATCAATGATTGCCCAAATGGGCCCATACTTAGCCACTCTATTCTTGTATGCCCTCTTTATTTGCTCCTTTGCTTGATCCATAGCCTCATAAATGAAGCCCATAGCCAATCTTTCCCCATCCACCAACCGCAACACCTTAACCAATGGCTCAACAACTCTCACAATCTCTGCTGCCTTTCTCCAAAATATTTCTTCATTAACTTTCTTTTTCAATTCTTTGCCTTCCTGTTTGAGAGACCATTGGCTTTGATTCCAATCATCATTGGAAACATCTTTTGCAAGTTTCTATGTTGTGAAAGCATAGATTGCAATGTCAAAAAAAGAGTTGCAAATCTAGTGATGGCAGGCCTGATAATATCCATGCCCCCTGTGTTTTTTCATCACTCTCAAAATCCATGAATGATTGTAGATAAATTTTGTTATGCTTTTGGCATGATTTATAGTGTTCTTGACTCAATCTAATTTGCCAATATCCTCAAGCATGAGGTCTATGCAATGTGCATCACATGGGTCCAAAAGATGGTTTTGTGTTTTTCCTCTAACAGTATACTAGCAAAAACATAGTTAGAGGCATTATCTGTGATGACTTGAACAACATTAGCCACCCCCACCTCCTCAACAACCTCATCCGATAGCTGAAACAATAATTGTCAATCTTTCACCCTATCAGATGCATCAACTGATTTTAGAAACATGGTTCCCTATGGGCAGGAGATAAGAAAGTTTATGATGGTATGGTTCCTTTAATTAGTCCATCCATCTGACATGATGGTACATCCTGTGTTTGCCCATGTTTTTGAAATCTTTCAAATACTCATTAATGGAGGAAATTTCTTTTTGCAAACGATACCCCCTTAACTCATGCATAGTAGGGCCTTTGAAGCCTTTTCCAACAGCAAATATGGCATCAAACATAGGCTCATAATATGGTGAACGAGAAGCATTGAAGGGGATATCAACATCATACCACCATCTAGATATGTAATCACAAGCAGTCTCCCTCAATTCTTTCTTCCAATGGTCATCTAAAGTAGGCTGCAAAGTTCTACTAGCTTCAGGACCATGTGCATATGATGGACAGGAAGGTGCGATAGTGAAATAACTTTTGATATTCATATCACCCTTCTTTTTCATTTTACCCTTTCCCTTTTCTTGAATAGACTCCAAATAGGGAGGAACATAGTGGAAGGGGTTGGATGCATCAATACAAGGGATAGAAGAAGGACCCTCAAAATCAAAATGGGGGTGGGTAGCCATCGATTTTTGTATGCTCCTCTTCCTCCCAATTTCAGCCTCTATTTCTTTTTGCGTAGATTTTTCTACTTGAAACTTCTCAAAGCTATTTAACAACTCCTTCCTAATCTCCCCAATTTGTGGTGATTCACATGGAGTAATTTGGCCTCTAATCCCTGCCAAGTGTTGTTTAAGTCTATTAATGCCCCCACGACCCTCCTTAATTTTTCTATGGTAAAATTTGCAATGCATTTGAATATCAAGCATTTCAGCATATGCCCAAGCAACATCTTTCACTCTAGGATCCATTTTTTGACTTGGAAATGAAAGGAAAAATTCTGAAAAGGAAAACAAAAAAATAACATTACTTCAATGTTCACTTCTTTCACAAAAACCACTCTTTTCAATTTCCAAATTTGCACAAAAAAATAAATAAGCAAAAACAGATTTTTAGAAGTGAAAAAAAATACCTTTAGGCACAAACTGCCTCTTCAAAGTTGCTCCAACAAACCCACTCCTCAATGCTACTCCAATGGCTGCCCAAGAAGCTCCTCACTCCTGCTCCACTGCTTGCCCAAGACTCTTCACTGCTGCTTCAAAAATAAACTCCACAACTCTTCACAAACTCCTCACAAATTCTCACTCAAACGCAATGAGATAGTTGTGAGGAAATGAGAGGGGTTGGGTAGCTTTTATAGGGTTTGGGAGAGGGAAATGGACCCCAAAAAACCCAAAGGTAGAAAAGAATGGGCTTTGGGGTCCCCAAAACAACACAAAAAAAATCGCTTTTCGGCCGCGCCCACTGAGTGATCGGGTTGTTACTGAGCCGACCCAGCTAGGCCTTGGCTCGGTCTGGCTTGGCCGTTTTGGTTTCGACCAGGCCGTTTTTTAAAACATTGGTCAAGAGCGCTCTTGGGGCCATAGTTATTTCAGATTTTTGGTCTTTTTGGAGAAAGACAAATAAAGTGGCCTAAAAAAGATTCAAGGAAACAATCTTAGATGATGCTTGGTGGGAGAGGGTAGATCTCACTATTAAGATCATGGGCCCTATCATTGCTTTGCTACGATTTGCAGATATAGACCAATCCATTCTAGGAGAGGTTATGAGGGATGTGATTCCATGATTGAGTCTGTGAGGACCATTATTTTACGGAGTGAGTGCCCTGAGTATGAGACATCATCGAAGGCCTTCATCACCACCATACATGATATTCTTGTCAGCAAGTGGGATAAGAATTGCACATCTTTGCATTGTTTGGCTCACTCGTTGAATCCAAAATACTACAACCATGAGTGGCTGGATGGAAGACCTTTGCACAGATTCCCTTCTCACATGGATGGTGGAATTTCACAAGGGAGGAAAGATGCATTGAGGTAGATATTTTAGGATAGAGCATCCCTTGATGAGGTGGAGGATGCCTTTGCAGAGTTTTCCACTAGCATTGGGTGATTTGTAGGCTATGATGTGATTAGAGACAGGGGGGCTAAGAAGCCCTATCCTTGGTGGGCAACTCATGGGGCAACATGCCCTCCTTTACAACTGTTAGCCATGAGGTTCCTCTCTCAGGTTACTTCATCCTCTTGTTGTGAGAGGAATTGGAGCACATATGGGAATTTATAGTGTGAAGAAGAGTAGGCTTGAGCAATCCAGGGTAGAGATATGGTGTATGTGCACACCAACCTTTGCCTTATTTACAGGTAGAGGGATGAGTGGTTGAAGGGAAAGGCAAAGATGTGGGATGTCTTTCCTGATGATATGGGTTTGGACGACAGTGTTGAGTTGGCATTGTCCAACTTAGATTTTAATGAGTCAATGCTAGAGCCTGTCACTTTTGATGATGGTGATACTCTTGTGGGGTCATCCTCCACGCCAATTTATGTAGAGATTGCATTGGATATAGAGGAGGAGGATGCAGAGGAGACCAGTGGTGACCATAACGTTGATGCTGATTTTGATGATGACAATTGATGAGCTACCTACTACCTTGTAGTTGTTTTGTATTTTCTATTTCTATTTGCCATTGGTATTGCTAGTCAGGAGTCCTTAGGACTCAGTACCTATGTAAAAGATTTTGATTTTGATGACTTAATGAGAAAACTGTAGTTTCTTGTCTTTCTCCTATTGGATCATTGATGAATCGGTCACGATTGTATTTGTATGCATAATGTCACAACTTACAAAATTACAATGTAGAATCTAGATATCCGAAATTGTATCATGAATGAGAATTTGTGTAATATGAAATCATTGAAATACCTATTTAGTATTATATATAATATATATTTGTTTTTTTAATATAATAATATATAACGTGTCCTACATGTATTGTTTTAGGGGGTCTACGTGCCTTGTGTCGGACACTCGAATTTGCGTGTCTCGTGTCCCCGTGTTAGATGACTTAGATACTAACCCTTATTGAGGCTCGCAAGAAGAGAGTCTCCTGTATTTGGTGATTGAAGGAACCAAACCACAACCAATCCAACATGTTAAGGATGAAGCACCATACAATCTTGTCATAGGCCTTATCAAAATCACATAAAAAAAATAGCCTATTGATTAGTATCCTTATCCCAACACTTAAGATCTTCCTAGGTAGTGATAAGATTATCAAGAACAATTCTTCCATGAATGAAATTGGGTTCATACTTCTAGATTATCTCGCCGATTGACAACCTAATCCTCCCACCCAATGCTTTTGCTAGGATTTTGTAAGAAACATCGAGGAGAGTGATTGGATGCCAACCACCTACCAAATTCGTTTTAACGCCTTTAGTGGTAAGCTTGATAAGACTTGCATTGATAGGCTCCATCAAGCAACCACTGTTGATTGATCCCTTACATTCAAATATGCAGGACTAACCACATCCCACATCCTCTTATAAAATTCCATTAAGAGAGGGCATGGAGATTTTACTTTCTTGAGGTCTTTCATAGGTGCCTCCACTTTGTCCAACTCTATTTCGCTAGAAAGGTAAACCCTCCCAAAGATTATATTCTCTGGGGGACAACCTGATTAGCAAACTTTATACAAGCATCACACAGAGGCTCTGAGCCTCTTGGAGTGATAATTCTTTTGAAATGCTCCTAAATTTTTTTTTTTTTTGGTTAGATTTCCATCTCATCATTTATAAGGGTGCTAATGGGATCTTGCAAAACCAAAAATCATATTTTTTGTTTTATCCTTAGTCTCTAGAGATATAATATAAAAGACACATCCTCATTTCCCATCCATTACATGTGCCCACTAATTCTAATCCCTCTCGCCTTAAGATCTTCAAATACTTGGAGCCATGATTTCAACTCATTTACTATCTGTTGATAGAATTCATTAAAAGAGTCCACTTCCTTATGTTGCTGAGTTTGTAGAAATGGATTTCGAACTTGTTTTTCTTTTTCTAGTACTAGATATCATCTTACCCCAATCCCTAAGAGACTTCACTATGTTGTATGAATCTCTCATACCATAGAATCCGATCATTGTCTACTATTGGTAAAAGCACCAAATACCAAACTCTTGCAACAAATGGTTGACATTCTTTGGACTCAGGAAGAGAGATGTTTAAATTGAAGGATGAGTGAGCCTTAAGCATAAAAATGGATGCAAGAAAAGGATTGAAGCCGATTATGTTCAAACTTACATTGACAGATTGCTCACTGCTGAGTTAGAAGGTGATGATATGGGAGTTTGCATAGAACATGTCAAGCCTAGCCTAATTCTTATGATTACCCACTTGTTTATTGACCACATGTATCACCTCATTAGGTTTGCAACATTTCGTTGACATTCTTTAGTCTTAAGGATAAATATTCAACTTGAAGGAAGATATTGCCTTATATTGGCAATTAGGGCCAATAAGCATAAGTGTATGGAAGGAAATGATTAAAGCTAGTGATAGTCAAATTTGTTGAAATTTTGAAGTTCTATGTTGTAACAATTACTTGATCCAATAACTTCTTTAATCTGCAATACTAGTTAAGCAATTGTAGATAGAACATAAACTATATACACAATAGAAGACAACCAAGAACTCAATAAGACATAATGAGTTTAGGTTCAATGACCAGGGCAAAATGCAACCAAATTCTTATTCTATTAGAAATACAATGTTCAACAAAGATACAAAATACAATGACAAAAAGAAGTTCACCCAAATCTGAAGAAGATCTTTGATAGCAGTAGCTGATGCAAACACTGAATTACTTTGGCTCACCAAGTTCTACTCTTACTCTTCAAGACTCTCTCTCTCTCTCAATTCTTCTTTAGTCTCTCTAGTTCCCTCTTTCTCAAGTTCGTACTCTCCTTTCACAATGCACAAGTGAGTAGTAGAGAGGATAAGTGGCACAAATATATAGGAACAACAAGGAGGTTGAATTCATGAAGTAGTAATTCCCATGCCTTGAGTATAAGTTACATATGCCAAAATATGAGTGTAACTTATGTTATAAAGGAGGTATGTTTGCGTTAGTGACTCATGCCATCAAGAGGGAGTATGCATGCCTTAGTGACTTGTGCCATAAAAAAGGAGAACACTTGCCTTAGTAATTCAAGCCATTAAGGTGAAGTGTAACATATGCATTAAAGAGGTGTAAGAGGAATCTTTTTATGATGAGTCATTAAAGTGTGTAAGAGAGTGGAAGAGGTGCGCAAGAGGATTAAAGAGAGAGAGGAATGAATATTTTAAGAGAGAGAGAGAGAGAGTAATGTATCATTGAATGAGTGTTAAAATTGGCAACCAGGGTCAAACTCCATGTGGGTCATCTTATTAATGGCAGTTGATATTTTTCTTGGATCCTCTCATCGAGAGGTGTAGGATTGATCTAAAGATCATCCGATTTCGATAAGTATTTATGGAGATATGAATTTATTTGTGTTGTGGGACATTTCGTCAAGGTCGGCCTGCAACCAAATAAACCCCACATGTGCTCAACGTTTTAGTATAAATAGAGGTGCTTTGAAAGTCATTTGGACACACTCACTTGGGATCTCTTCCTTTCTACTTGACTTTGGGTTTTGGTGAGAGGGGAGATCCTAAAGGATAACGTTGCCCTAATGGAGAAAGGTTCTATGCTATCTAGAGGGAGTGCCCTAGGCTCTACGCTGCCCTAATGAAGAAGCACTAGACGCAAGAGGAAAGGGAGATCTAGCATAGTGAAGGAGGCCTAACAACAGACTCTAAACAATCCTATCATGCCCTAATCTATACACTGTTTTGGAAGGGTTTGAGACAACCCTTAGACACAACAAAAGGGATACCCTAACAACAATAAGGAGGCTCTCATTCGCTACCCTAACCTGCCCTCATACGCTGTCCAAAGGAGCCCTTATACGCTGCCCTAATCCGCAGTGATAAGGGGGCCTTAAGTATGCCCTAGCCACAGATCTAAGGTAGGGTTACAACTGAGTTAAATGTGCCCTAGCCACAGATCTAAATGGTGACTTAGCCGCAGATGAAGGAGAGCTCTAACAGCTGTTAAGGGAGAGGTCTGGCTGCAGTTAAAGGAGACCTAAATCCGTAGTAAAGAGAGGTCAGATCCACAACAAATGAAGAGACCTATACGCAGCTAGGAGAGGAGGCCTAATCTACAGTCAAGAAGAGCTTCTATACGTTATCAAAGGGAAGTCCTAATCTGCCGTCAAGCATAACCAAGATCTGCAGCAGAAATCTAAGTGTGCTGTAGGTGACAACATGGAAATGTGTGCTGTAGGTGTTACAGTGGGATAACAGTATAGCTGTACATGATCAAATAGGACAATTGCAAGCATGATGGCATTGGGACAGCAATGAAGCTTTGTGGAGCAAGCAAATAGGACAACTGCAAGCATGATGATACATGGGACAACTGTAAGCATGGTGAAGCATGGACAACTGCAAGCATGGTGAAGCATGGACAACAACATCATGGTAAAGCATGGGCAACAACAAGCATAGTGCTGCAAGTACATTGGGACAACAGTGTAGTACTTGGTGCAACAAGTACACAAAACATCAATGAAGCTTGGTGGAGTAAGCACATAGGACAACTGCAAGCATGATGATGCATGGGACAACTGTAAGCATGGTAAAGCATGGACAACAACAAGCATAGTGCTGCAAGTACATTGGGACAATAATATAGTACTTGGTGCTGCGAGTACACAAAGCAACAATGGTGCATCAAGCACATGGGTGACAACATGGTGCACCAGTGGCACAAGGTACAATATTGCCAAACACTGGGATAGTAGTGCAACATTGAGGTGTAGCATGATGACGAGATGCAACACAATGATAGGTGAAGGAGTCACCTTGGAGAATCAGTTGAAGCTGTTTGTCTTCAACTGATCTCATGTATCATCTTCTTAGAGATGATCTATGCTCTTATCTAGACAAGTCAAAGTGTTGACTTCTATTGTAAACGTACTATCTCTCTCAAAATCCCTCTGCTGAACTATTGAAGAACATATAAGAAGAATTGATCAAGGGTTTCCTCACATTGGGGTTTGTCCTTGGCTAGTGCCACATCTTGTGTCCTCTTGTCTTGGCTTGTCTTTTGCGATTTATATTTATGTTCTATCTATAGTTTACTTTAATGCTGATGTGATTGCTAATCTGGAAAAGATATTGAGCTAACTGTGAAAATTGAATTAAATTGCTCTAACCATAGAACATACCTAAACTTAACAATGAGAGAGTTCGATTTGTCATCAAGGATAGAGATGTGAAGTGGCATGATTTAGTGCCAAGTAGGAGAGGTTACCTGTAATTCCTCTTTAGATAATATTATAGTATCATAAGTGTAATAATAATAATATTGATGATTAAATTAAAAAATTAAACAATTTAGATTGATTTAAGGATAAGTGATTTTCCATCATCTATACATGATTACCAATGAAGCAAGGTGGCATATAATTTTGGAAATTCAAGGTTGCAATGATAGACATGACTTTATATCTTTAGAAAGTCACTCTAGAATAGTCAAAAATGAAATTCTATTCAAGGAAATTTATCCCTTAGTTGCCAATTTTCAACACTCCCTCTCAGCTAGGGAGGAATTTTTTTCTAACACAAGGATCTTTGTAATCTTTGCTTTGGAACAATGATGTTACAATCTAATGAAGAAGAATCATCATAAGGGAGATTCATACATCACCCTATATTCACTTGGGGGGTTTGCCACTTGCCAACATATGACAAGGATCTTGCACCCCCAAGTCTCATTTCTGCTTGGGGGGATAACCCACTTAACAAGGATCTCATGTTGGGAATCACGATTGCCATTAGACCAAAACCCACAAGTGTTAGTCAAGGATCGCAACGCCAAAGATAAGGATCTACAAGAGGCGGTTAGTCAATGTCGCGAAACACACGGGGAGTGTTGGTTTATCCAATGTCCAACAATCTCCCCCCCAACACGACTTGGGTGTGTATTGAACTCATGACTTACTCTTTGATACCACTTGTTGGGAATCACGATTGCCGTTAGACCAAAACCCGCAGGTGTTAGTCAACGATCACATCGCTAGAGATAAGGATCTACGAGAGGCGGTTAGTCCATTTTGCAAAACACACAATTTTTTGCAAGTCGAATCCCACTCTTATTGTCACAGTATATTACTGTTGTGTCCAGAACATGTTCAAACAACTCTCCAAATAACTTCCTTAGCCATACCGCCTCACAGTTAGTCATGCTGGCAATAATGTACTCAACTTTAGCCGTGTTGAGGGCTATAAACTTTTGCTTCGTGCTCATCCAAGATATCATGGCAGATCTTAATCTGAAGCAACACCTAGATGTGTTTTTTTTGTTAGTAGAGTTACCGGCCCAATCAACATTAGAGTACCCAAGTAGTGTTACATCCATAGTTTTAAAACCAATGTTGCACGAAGCGGGAGCGAAGCGGAAGCGCGGAGCGTGGAAGCGTCATTTTCCAAAAATCTAGGAAGCGAAGCGTCCGCGGAAGCGTCTGCTATATATATATATATTTATATTTTTTTGCATTTATACTCAAAACAAACAT
>APFE030666703.1:0-33729 GCA_000404065.3 Pinus taeda | reverse complement strand
TTTGATCTCATCTTGGAAGATGTTCGATGTGAAGCCATAGGGACCTGGAGCTCTACATTCCTTGTTTTGGAAGACAACCTGTTCAACTTCCATAAGAGTGACAAGGCGAAGAAGAAGTTGATTGTGCTCCTCCGTGATTAGCTTTGGTATGTGTTGCAGTATTTTGTTAATTGTTGGTCGCCTGTCTAGCTGGTCTTCCTACACCACCGATTTGAGATGAGAGACCAATTCAGCTTCTATGGCTTGATGCTGATCTAGTCTTTCTCCTGTTGAGCTAAGGAGAAAGTTGATATTAATACACATCTTGCGCTGAATGGTAGAGCAGTGGAAAAATTTTGTGTTCCGTTCCCCTTCTTTTAACCATCTGACCTGGGATTTTTGTTTCCAGAGAATCTCTTCTTGCTGCCTTCTTTCCTCCAACTGATTGAGGATATTTTGCTCTTTTAGGTCAGAAGCTTCATTGTGGCCTTCTTGGATGATGCAAAGCTATAGCTCCACCATTTCTTGTTCCAGGAGCCTTTGCTGTTGGAAGATGTTGCCAAAGGTGGAATGGTTCCAAATTTTAATGCGGGCTTTGAGATCTTTGAGGTGCTACTGGAACTGGAACATCTTGGAACCAGGGGGAGGAATGAAAGATCTCCATGCGGTGTGAACCATTTCCTTGAAGCTTGGGTGGGTGAGCTAGAAAGTCTCAAATCGAAAGGGTCTTTTGATGCGGTCCCCTGGTCTGGACCACTGCAGAGAGATAGGCTAGTGGTTCGACCCTAAAAAAGGCAGGATTGTGGCTTGGAAATCACCTCCAATAAGGATAGCATTGTTAGAGAGGAGAAATTTATCTAGTTTCGATGCAATCTGTTGTGTGCCCACTCTCTTGTTGTTCCAGGTGTGATTTCCATTGGCAAAGGGGAGATCGATCAACCAGTTCTGCTGGATGATGTCTTTGAAATGGGTGTTGTCTACCTCTAGTCTTGCTCTGCCTCCTGTTTTTTTGTCCAGGCTGGTGATCACGTTAAAATTGCCCCCCAACATCCAGAGGGGATGAGCTCTGCTAGAATTGAGTTGTTCTATTGTATCTAGCAGGGCTATTTTCCTTGCGGCCTCTAGAGGGAAATAAGCATTAGATAGATGCCCATGCAAATTGGTCCCATGAATGTGGAAAGAGGCCTAAATTAGATTATGAGCAGCGTGGGAATCGTTTATTGAGGCAACGTTCAAATCCCAAGCAATGGCTAGACTGCCTGAGGCTCCAGAGGCATCTAAAGCGACAGAATGACATCTTGGCCAGGCTTTTGAAAGAATAGGGCCAAGGGTTTGACTTGTGCATTTAGTTTCCTGCAGGAAAAAAACGTGAGGTCCTTCCATCTGTATCAGATTTTTGATCATACGGACTTTTGAGGGGCCGTTTAGACCCCTTATATTCCATGAGATGAGTTTCATTGAGAACTTCCTTCACGGGGCGGGAAAAACTTGGAAAGTTTCGGATACCTACCAGATTCTACCAACATCTCTCCCAGAAGGATAGTTCTCTATAGATTAGATTTCCTCCCTCCTTTCTTTGAGCCTTTAAAGAGTTTCTTCCCATCCCATGGGCTTCCCTGCTGGATGCCTAGGGATTTTTGATTCTGCTGCGCACGGGCGAGAGCCACAGTTAAGTTCTCGATCTACTTCTCTGAGATCTGGTCAAAGTCCTTTTTTTTACATGCTTGCTCTAGAGTGAAGATATCTAGGTCTCCTATATCGACCATTTCATTTTCATCTTCCATGGGAGTGATCTCGCTCTCATTAGCTTCAGCATTGTCAACCTCCATGCTGCGAAGATGGCCAGAGCTGGATTCGGGCATCGGGTTAGGTGGGGGTTTAGGGATGGATTCCGAGAGGGGGGTGTCAGAAACAAGGGTAGCTAGGGCTTCAAAATTGTTGCTAGTAGAGGAAGGGGTCGGGGCTTGAGAGGGGTGTTTAGGGTTTAGAGGAGGGGATTTATTGTTATGGTGGCACTGGTTCTGGACTTTAGTGAAGCCTTCAACATCAGGGGCAGAGGCAGGGTCCGAGGGTTTACTAGGGGGCGCGCTCAATGAACAATCACAGAATAAATGGCCATGGGTATGGAATTTCCTACATCTAAAAGGCACATGTTCATAATATATGGTTTGCACCCATTCATAGTCATCGTGAGAGAGACTTACTAAGTCAGGAAGGGCTTGCACGAGGCACATGAAGATGCAGATCCGAGCATAAGAGTTTTACCGCTTGAGCTTTGCTTCTTTTGCAATTTTAATGAATTCACCAAAGCCATTGCCAATATCCTTTAGGGATTCTTCGTCCTAATATTCCAGAGGTAGAGAATAGAGTCGGACCCAGAAAGGCACCCAGCTAAAGTCTTCTTTATCCAGGTTGAATATTTCAATCCAGTCCTGGAGATAGAGACTAGAGGAGTTGAAAAAATAGGGGCCTTCATCCATGACGCGATTCTTGTCTTCAAGGGAGGTAAAAATGGTAGTGAAGAATCCTTTAGGTCCAAGTTGCAGAGTTACCTGCCCTTTTGGCTTCCATTTGGCCCTAATCCATCCATGTAGGGATTTTTTAGTTGGCCAGAACCTGACGAGTTTGCCAATCAGTTCATGGTCTCTCATGTACTGGATCTCGCCATTGATCCTGTGGCTCAGTAGCTCGATTTTGGGACATTCCATTGCTATTGGTCTATAGATTGAGGAGGTGGCTTTGGGTGCCTCCGTGGTGCCTTATGCTTCCATGGTTTTGTCCTCTGGATTGTCTAGCTTATCGCCCGGTGGGATCTTCTATGTATTGCTATCCTGCGGTTTGTGGCCTGTTGCAGAGCACGGTCCATTGCCTTTAGTAGGTGGGTTTGAGTCAGCTGACATCTTTTGAGGCATATCAATGTTGACATTGGGGAAGGCATTGAGAGCCTCCCCCTGAGACACTGCCATTCTGAGAGAACCACAGGTATAATGACCCGTATGCGGACTGGGTCAGCGTTTGTTGGCATAGAGGTTTGTAGAGTGCGACGCCATAGCAGGGAGACTAGAAACCCTAGCCCAAAAGTTGTACACGTGTTTTCACCATTGTCCTCCCAGCTAGTCACATATTTTAACCCGCAACTAAATTAGTGATTTATAATAGCCGTTTTTAGTTTGGTCACTTAAGATTGCTCATTTCTGGTGGTATTTCAGTTGCAAAAGTTGTGGTGACTAACTTTTTTAGTTACATAGTCACTAATTTCTTATTTTCTACTAGTGCCTTAAGATGGCAACCCAAATCCTTGTTGGATAATTTGCATTGACTTTTCTTTAGAAAAGAACATATCTTCTTTCAAAAGAACTTATATTAGCAAAAACAAACCAAACCAAAGGAACCAATCTTAGCTATTATCCCAAGAATATAGGGAAACAATTGGTAACTTCTAACAATCTCCACTTTCACAAAAGTTTACCTGATATATCACTCCAAAAATATGCATCACCTTTCGTGCAAGCCAAGAGAAGCTACAAACTATTTTAGCTTCTCTGAGATGACTAGTTTTGTGAACATCTCTGCACAATTTTTCTTTGTAAGGACCCTTTTCAGAGCCACCACTCCACTTTCATCAATAACCTCTCTTACAAAAAGATATTTAACAGGTATATGTTTTATCTTACTATGATAAGTTGGATTCCTTGCCAAATTAATATCACTTTAACTATCACAAAATACTTTCACCTTGTTTTGCATCCTTTCAATTTCACCTAGGAAATCTTTTTACCTAATTGCCTCTTTGCAAGCATGTAAGGAAACTATTTATTATGCCTTAGTAGTGGACAGGGAAAATTTTGTTAACCACCCCAAATTTATATGTATAATAAATGGGCTAATCCCCATGATACATAAGAAAAATTGGAGGCGATTTTATCAATAATATAATATGTATATATAATTTTTTTGGAAAATCTCTCACCAGATTATATTATCTTGTACAGTGATGGAGAATCTTTCATTTAATTATAAAATCTTGTAAGATCTTGGCAAATCTTTTACTGAATAATAAAACATTGTGAAGTCTTGGTGAATGTTTTGGTAAAGTATGAAACCATATATGATAATAAGAAAACATATTCATTAAACTGAAATATACTAACATACATGTTTGGAGAAAAGAAACATAATTTTGACTTCCTAAAAACAATGTTCCAAGTTTCAGTGGCCATGTTTGGCATGGTTCTTACAATACACTCTTTCATATCCTTCTATTAGTTTTGAAAATATTCCACAACAAAGTTCTTGTAGGTGTTGATATTGACAATGATTTTTGTCAAGGCAGGAGAGATTAATCTTTTCTCTACAACTTTTGTCAAGCTACCACATTTTTCAAGTTATCAATTTTGTTTCTTATTCCATAGACTCCAACTTCAAGATAAAGAAAAACATATCAAGTTTGTTTACCCGAACATGCCAACAAGTAGCAAGCCCCAACTATATTATAAGAAAGTATTAGGTATCCCAAAGGCTTGAAGGGGATCTAATTGAAAGAAGTGACCATTGTGAGAATCCTTCCAATCAATATATGAATATATAAATGCAGATTTATTATTATTTTAATTGGAAATCTTCAATTAAGTAATAAAATTTAATTACGTCTCTCATTTTAATAGCCTTGTAACATGTAGATTAATTTCCTTTTTGCTGAACAATCTCCACCTTTTAGGAAAATATGGTGCAGTGGCTCCGACCCCTATAGATCATTAGGAAAAAACAAAGAGTAGCACAGAAGATATCATATTAAGAATGTTTGGAAACTGGTGAGAAATCTTCTACGAGGGTGATGCGGAAAGAGTGACAAGGTTTCATTGTTTTGAATTTTTTTTGTTAAATCAAAAGAAGTTAAAAACCAATATTAATGGAGATATTGGTATTTTTTACTAAATTTTCTAAAGTGAATAAATGTAGCTTTAACCATTCACCTTAAGATGTTTTTACAATATAATTTACTAAGTCTATTTAATATCTTCATTACCATAAAAACCAACCTATATCCATCTTACTTCCACATCTACCACTCTTAGGGGGATGAAATCTATTTATCCCTTCAGCACTTGGTAGACGTAGAATTAAGATGGATTTAAGATGATAGATTTCCCCTTTAAATAATTTATGCTCACATGAATACCATGGTATTACCATGGGTCAAAAGCATGGGTTATCATAAACCTAGAGCTTAAAAATTACTATTAGTAATTTATAAAAATTAATCAAATTAATAATTAGTTTTTATTTTATTTTTTTATTTTAACCAGGTTAAAATGTTTAGCATACATTAGATTACAACATCCATTTTTACTCTTGATCCACCAAGCCCGAGAGGGATCAAATATTTTTTCACTCTATGCTAGTTTGCATTTCATGATATTTGACCGCTCTCGGGGCTTAGTAGATCTAGAGCAAAGATGGATCTATGATGGTTTAATTCCCCCATTTAAATAGGCTACATTTCACATGAATACCATGGGTCAATACCATGTGCTATTTTTATTTTTATTAATACTAATATTAGGGTTAATAACGTTTTTTGCATGGTACTAATAATAATCTAGCCCATGGTATTTGGCCCATAGTATTTTTCCCATAGGTTTCACCTAAATATAATGCATTTTTTCAGTGTTCGTAAATATAAGGTGACTTATGGAGTAAATATAAAAAAATTGTTTTATTTGTTTACTATACCTCTCGTTTATTTATATTTTTATTAATTTACCATACCTGTTTTACAAATATGGTATTTGGCCCATAGGATTCACTTAAATACAACCTCTTTTTTGAGCCTTCATAAATAGAAAGACGGTTATGAACTAAATATAAAAAGAGGTTTTATTTATTTACCATACGTCTATTTTATTTATATTTTTATTTATTTACCATACCTCCTCTTTATTTGTACTTTTATTTGTTTACACCCTTGCATGTATATAAGGTGACTTATGGAGTGAATATAAAAAAATGTCTCACTTATTTAACATACCTATCATTTATTGATATTTTTATTAGTTTATTATACCTCTTTTATAAATATGGTATTTGTCCCATAGGATTCACTTATATAAAACCGATTCTTGAAAATTAGGGCAAATGGAAGGTTGTAACTCCTAATTTTAAGGGCTAAATTTACCTTTTTTACCACTCCTTTAAAATAAGGTGGGCTATTTGAGGCGATTTGTAAAAATGTACTATGATATAGAATATTCGCCCACTAAAAATTTAAAACCCCCTAATTTCGCCTAAGGGTGAACATTCCCCCCTAAAATTCTCCATGGTAGCAGATAAAGAAAATATGTTCTGAAGCTTTGACATCCAAATAACAGCTCCACTAGCAAGGGGAAAAACATATCAAGAACTAGATCTCCCCTTATCCAATTCACCTGCAAGATCTAAATCAACATAGCCGTTGACTTAATCACTACTACCATTATAGGTGATACAGTAATTACTCGTGCCTTTAAGACACCAAAACATGCATTTCATTATTGCCCAATGTTGTGCACCTAGATTTGCCATGTATCTACTAATAACGACAATTACATGTGAAATATATAGCCTTGTACTAACCATCACATACATTAAGAATCATATACTGCTTCTCTTTATCATTACTAGGACAAAAAACCTCAAGATATCATATCAAATCGGAATTATTGTCTTGACATAATCTTGTTGTAATAACCACAACTTACCATTTTTCTTATCTCTATGTATCCCTAAGTCCAAGATTTGTTTTTTCTGCTCCAATATTTTTCATTTCAAAAGTCCTATCCAACTGACCCTTTAACCTATTGATCTCAATCATTCCTTTGTTTTCTACAAGCATATCATCAACATATAACACCAAAATATGCATATGTCGTTTCCCAACTTTTGTAAGTAAACACAATGATCATACTCATTTAGTCAAATTGTCGCTCCTCATGAAGGAATCAAACTTCTTGTACCATTTCCTGGAAGAGTTCTTCATGCCATACAATGACTTCTTGAGTTTGCAAACAAACCTCTTGTTGTTATTTTGAACAAAGCCTTCTCATTATTCCATATATATATCCTCATCCAAATGTTCATGTAAGAATGTTGTTTTAACATCTATTTTCTCTAGCTCTAGGTCAAGTAATGCAACTAATGCTAAAACAACTCTAATTGAAACAAGCTTAACAATAATAATAAAAATATCATGCAAATCAATGCCTTCCTTTTTGAGAATATCCTTTTGTAACCAGTCTTGCTTTGTACTTCTGCACACTGTCATCAAGTCATTTCTTCAATTTGTAAACCCACTTGCAACTGAAAACCTTCCTTTCCCTGGGAAGATCCACCAAATCCCATGCCTTATTTCTTTCGAAGGCATCCATTTCCCCTTTAATTGGATATTTTCATTTATCATTATTCAACACTTCCATTGCTTCATGATAACATCTAATTTCTCATTCATTAGCAATTAAAGGAACAAACGTAGCAAACTCATCCCACCTTTTAGGAAAAGATCCAATCCATGTAGACCTTTGTACAATAAGTTGTGGTATTTCCTCAGTTTCCTTTGAAATTTTCGTATCCTCATCTATTTTTACAAGAGTTTCTTCATGAACATCTTCATGATCCTCCACACTTGAATTTGATTGAGTTTCCTATTGAATTCATTGAATATGTGGTACTTATACTTGTTTCATTTCACCATCTCCAACTAATTTTATGAGTGATGATTCATCAAATATGAAATCTCTATTAAAGATGATTTTGTGGGTAGTAGGATCCCACAATCTATATCCCTTAACTCAATCACCATATCCAACAAATTGGAACATTGATTCTTTGGAATAATAGAATAGGTGTCCCAACCAAAAATTTTAACATTTGAATAATAACAATGTTGACCTCTCCATACCTCTTTTGGGATCTTACATCTAGTTGTAGTTGATGGTGACCGATTGTTATTCACAAGTCAAATCGTCAAAGCAAATTGAACAAGTCAAATTGTTATTCACATGTTCCTCCGAAATCGTTATGTTATGTGGCTGCTGGACAACGGCTCTGTCTGTCGACGGGAATGCTACGTGTTCCAATCCTCCGACCATCTCGAGGAGGGCTCGTTCCTAAGACCATTGTTCGTTAGCGAGGTTTACGCTATCGTTATCCAAATCTGTAGGAGATGAGGTTGAAACACTATTATTCGATGTTGACGGGGTGGAGGATTATGACCCTCTTCCACCTTGCGCGCCGCTGCTTCTCTGTTGTCTGGGCCCTCTTTCTCCGTGGTGTTCCATCTCAATATATTTCCAAAATGAATAGATGCGCACTTGTATTCGTCACGTAAATGTCTATTACGAAATCATAAGGTTTCGATTTGGAAACTTAATAATCGTGATAAGTTGCATTCATAAATCCTCATAATTTATCTTAAATAGAGATTAAATAGATATGTAACATTAGGTTGCAATTTTTTATTAGCCGATATTATTTAAATGTTTTTTATAATTGTTTTTAATAGACAGCAAAATTTCAACTTTGATGAGGCACGAATAGAGTTGCACATCATGCTGGTTGATATAATGCTACTTTTTGTACAATGAACCTCTCCCTCTCAAAATTATACTATTAGCAATTGCTCCAAAAAGTGGAGTCTCTAGCCTCAAAGATATCATATCAGCAATTGCTAAAAAACCTACAAAGAAATATCGATAAGATTATTAAATTGAAAGAATGTTCTTAATTTTTTATTATTGTTAATAAAAGATGTAATACTAGCAATTGCTCAAAACAGTGTAATTTTCTCTAGAAAAAAAAAGAAAAAAATTAAAATTGTAATTTGGTTCCCATTATCAAGTAAATAGTAATTAATATTAAAATTTTATATGTTAAGAAAAATATGAATCTAGACGGTTATAAAGGAGAAACAAAAACACTTTAACTACATTAAGAAAAACATTCAAAAAAAAAAAACAAAACACTTTAACTAGATTAAGAAAAACCCCTTAGAAAATTTAACTCTCAAAAGAGGTCTTCATTAATTTCCAAAGAGGAGTAATCACATCATTCAACCATGATCAAAGATGAGGAAATATTTTCTTTCTATAAAAGAGGAAATGATTTTCCTTTACAATAAATGAGATCTCTCCACCTAGACTAATTTCTAGAACTAACTAATTAACTAAAATACAAAAATAAGAGAAAAAGTGGCCTTGCTTGTGCACTCACCAGGCCTCCCATGTGACATTACCTATACCATTCTTGTTGGCTTTTGTTGCAAGAAAATTCTGTTGTTAAGATTAAGATCTGTGTTGGCCCTTATAATGTAATTGCAATCTTCCAAACCAAACCAACTTTAACTCAATGTTATAAGCAAACCACTTCGTCCTATCTCTCCTCAAGAATTGGTCACAGAGTTGATAACCTAGGTTTTTCTTTAGTTGTTGGTCATTACTATGGTAATATTTAAAAATCCTATTCTAAGAAATGGAAAATTTGCATCACTTGAGAGTCCAAAACCATATGACCATATTCAGTGATTTTGGTAATATGTTTGAAAATTAGAACAAGACTCTCATGGAAAGATTGGGAATTTAAGAGGTTGTAGTAGAGTTCTTAGAAGGGGTCAGAATTGATATTCTTATTTAACAAGTGTTCCACAATATTTTAACAAGAAACTCAGACTGTAGCTCTGATACTAAGTTACTAGGTCCAGGGTTTGTTCTGGTTCCATGACGCTCAAGCACTCTTGCTGCATCATCTTTCTTATTTTGAGAGGTCCTCTCATGCATTGTCACTTGCTCAACTTCCTTCTTCTTCTACTCAGTTGTTGTCTATGTGAAGTAGCTCTCTCCTCCTTTACTGGTTCCTGCACCAAGGTTTGTGGGCTCCCTCCACTCTGTTGTCAATAGTCCCATGATTTCCTGCACATTAGCCTGTGTAACTAAGTATGGAACCTTGTGCCATATCTTCTTAGGGTCTCTCCACGCCCAGATAGATACATTATGAAATTCAGCCTTGAATTATGTTAAGTCCCGCAACTGCAAGGTTGGAGACAACCTTGGCAGTTTACTTATGACTGTGTGGAGGTCCATCTTGACCAATATCCAGAATACCTTTGACTCCATGATCCTCCTTGGATCTTTTTTCACCCACAACAAAGCGAACTTCACTGCCTTCAGTAATTCTTCATCCTGTGGAGGGAATTTACTATCCTTCCATAGTTGCCATGCAACGAGTACAATCAACAGTAGGAGCTAGGCATAGTGAAATTCATTTTTTCCCTCCTGTGCTTCGCTGTAGTTTGCTAATAACTCCTTGCAAAGATATTATGCCCAACTTCGCTTAGCGCACTGCACAGCCAATGAGATTATAGGCATCGGAAGCTTGATCACGCGACATTTTCTCATGATTTTCCTGGCCAAAAATTGAGTGAAAAACTACACCGCTTGGTCTGTAATTGAGCGGATGCAGTACCCACATTACTTCTTTACTACTCCAAACTTACTTTTCATCCTATCCACAAGCTCCTTCTCTTTTCTATTGTCTCCAAAATCTTTGGTTGGCTCTGCCCCTTTATAGGGAAACTTCATAATTCGATGGATCAACATATTTGATATCGAGATGGGTTTTCTTAATAGCAAACAACCATAATGCATTAGCACGATAAATTGGAACACATAGATAGTATTGATAATTAATTGCTGGAAATGTGGCACACATAACATATCAGCAATCTGGCCTACTTGACACCTTTTACCCATTTCATATGTTCTAGCCTTGTGACCCGAGTCTCTTCATAGTAAATCTTGGTCATGCATTTATGGATGGCCAAATGAGAAAATCTCTTATGGTCAGGGAGATCACAATCGTCCAAATTTAACACTAGGATACCCACTAAAAGCATGCCTTCAAAAATTACATCTTACGATAACTATTGTGTAGAGACCATGAATTTTCGCGAATACAGGTCCTCAGTTAACTTTTCTTTCCCTTTTCGTAGAGGAATATATGTTGGGAGCCTCGTGATAGGCTCACCCTCATTCGCATCCAGTTCCTCAACTCCATCATGGACTTCTTTTTCTTCCAAATCCACTCATTCCTCTAACTCCTTTGCCTTGTCCCTCCTTTCTTTATGTCAAACCATCGTGTTCTTCCTCACTAACTGCCTCACCAGTATAGGTTATGTTTTCTTCTTCTTCTACTTAGAAACTAATTTCTTTGGCCTAGGCAACCTCAGTGCTGTAGGAACGGATGGCATAGATTCTATTGACACAACTTTTGGGGTCTGTGCTTGAGAGACAATGGCTTCAGAACTTGTTGGCACAGACATTTTCTTAATGATAAGTACTCAGGTAGTTTCGTGAATGCTGATCTTGCGAAAAAATTCTCCCAAGTGTGTCGATTCATAGAGTGAAAACAAGAGGTCTTATACCAATCTTTCAAAAAGAAAAGTGTTCTTTGGAAAAACAACATGCCAAATTTATAGGCAATTTTGAATTCAAATATGACCATTCCCTGTATTTTCTAATCATAAATGCATCTTTGGTGGCATAAATCCAAATATTTTCACCATAAATGTCACTTACCAGCTCCTCCTCATTGGATTTTCATTGTCCAATCATGAATAATGACTTCGATGGCTAGTTTTGGACCCGGTTGTGTCACATGAACCCCCATGATGAAACTCATCCATCACAGCTTCTTCTGAAGCAGCTGCTTCTATCACACCTTCTTCTAGCGCAATTGATTTTGTCAAGTATTCTTCTGGCATACCTTTTTCATTCGTCGCACAAATTCCACGCGGTTTCCTCTTCCTTGAGTAGTGTAGTTTATAGTCATGTGTTCACTTGCATCTACTTGTAGCGCTAAGACTGTCTTGATATCATATCGTCATTGCGCAGGTGCAGGATCCCCTTTATCCAACTTGAAGTGACTGCCATTCACCTTTCCTGGAAATATTTCCCCATTTAGATTACAAGAAGAACTGCACCACCATCCGTGATTTCCTTGACTACATATGGTCCCGACCGGTGCATTTGGAATTTGTTATGAAACCAGCTCAAGAAAAGATAGAAAATATAGATCAACACCTTAGCGTTCAACCTCTTCGAGGGGGCAACCTCCCTTGCATTACATAAATGAACAATTCTTGGATGATTCAAATGAAAAGACCTCCTCTCTATATATAGGAGTCTAAGGGGTCATAACATAATCAGAGCCAACATAACAATAATAATGTAAGGGCACAATAACAACAACACTGGCCTTCTATGGGGCACAATAGTAACAATATGGGCACTACATGGGTACATCAATATAATAAGTGGTTTTTACTAATAACAATAAGGGGTTACACTAGTAGTATAGGGGCCTAACATGCCCCTCTCCTTCAAAAAGTGTTGTCCTCAACGCTTGAGTAGTTCTTGATGCTTCTGTATAAAATTATTGTCCTCCCGTGTGGAATCTTCAGTGGGTAAATTCTTCCACTTGATGAGATACTGTGAAATTGATCGATTTCATAACTGTCGCGTTCTTGTTTCTGTGACTGCTCCAGGTTCCAATATGGTTTTTCCTTTCTCTTCAATTTCTGGAAATATTGTTTGAATTGGGATCTTTTGCATCTTTTGAATAAGTGGCCATACTTCTTCGTCCTTCTTCCATTCATCTGTTGCTTCATTTATCCAGTCTGGTTGGATAATAGAGATAGCACAAAGCAATGCTTCCACATCCTCATCCTTGAAGAGTCTTCCCATTTGGTAAGGTTTCCATTTTTTAAGTGCATGTAGTATTGCCAACATTTCCTTCTCATAAATAGCTTGCTTGAGAGCAGTAAAAACGCCCAATCACCTACATCAAAACATTTTTCACTATGATGTTGATCTACCTGTTGTTTCATTTGATTTTGCACGAAAGTGGCGTTATCCTTTAAAAGTTGGAGAACTTGTTGTTGATGCTCGATGTGATCTTTCATTGCTTGAACCTTTTTCTTCTTGATATGTCCTTCTATCTCTAGAGTTTGAGGAGTGTTAATTTCTTCCAATCCTTTACAAGATATGGCCGAATTCATTTCTTGATGCTCGATGTGATCTTTCACTTCTTGAACATTTTTCTTCTTAATATGTCCTTCTATCTTGATAGTTTGAGGAGTGGTAATTTCAAACAATGAATTACAAGATATGGTTGGATTCATTTCTTCTTTCACTATGTGATCTTTCACTTCTTGCACCTTTTTCTTCTTGATATGTCCTTCTATCTTGAGAGTTTGAGGAGTGGTAATTCTTGCCAATGCTTTACAAGATATGGTATGATTCATTTCTTCTTTCTCTGGGGTGGGGTCCTGGTGTATATCCTTTATTTTGATGTTTCTTGATCCTTTTCTTCCTCCTTTTCATATTCTATGTAAAATAATTTCTTCTCAGCACACTTATAACCTTTAGTGCATTTGCTATCACAATTGTAACAAAGCCCTTTTTCTCTTTTTTCTTCCAATTGTTGTGGTGTAACCCTTGTAGGTTGTGGAAGGCTAGGAGAAACAACACTTCCATCTTTATAGTTGTGAGGGGTATGACTCCTAGTTTCCATAATTTTTCTTTCCACTATGTAACACAACCCTTTTACTATTTCCAATTGTTGTGGTGTTGCTCTAAAGAAGGTGTTGCTCTTTGTGTCCTCATAATGTGTTATCATTTCCTCTATGAAAATTGACCACGTAACAAGTTTTTTACGAGAACAAAGCCCTTTATACCATAAAAATTGATCCCGTTCTAAATATGAAGATGCAATACATACCTTTTGTAACAGTGGCACACCATGTAGATCAAAATATTGCTCGATATAAAGTATCCAATTTCCTGGATCCTTGCCATCAAATTTCCTCATCTTTCTTTTTCTTGATTTTAGGAGCTCGATCTTGAAACAACTCTAACTCTATACTTTTGGATCTTTAATTTCTAAAATTACAACCTACAGTAGCCCACTGTGTCTTCTTTCCAATGCCACTAGTTTGATCCAAATTAGGTTCTCCAAGGAAGAGTTATGTGAAATCTCTCACAGTGACCTGATTATAGACTAGTTCAGTAGAGCGAACTTGTACGACGTACCACGAGTCACTGTTTCAACCTTTGGTTGTAAAAAAGATATAAAAGAAATTACTGTCCATCCTCTTTCTATACCTTTTTACAAAATTTCAATCAGATGCTCAGAGATAAATTTAGGACGATTTTCCCCAGGTCACCTGTTTGGAATGAAATTCAGGAGTCTGCAAGAAGACCAAATTCCTCACATCATATCTCCACAAATATAGCGCGAAAAGATCTGAAATTTGGACCCGAGATTTAGCACGATTGCTTCTCAAATGTGTTTTTGTTTTAGCTTTTGAAATGCCACAGAAAAAAAAAGTTATAGTGAAAATTCCACGATGACCTGTTTGGAGCAGCGAAACCCTAGAATCCAAGCTCTGATACCAAATGTTATGAACCAGCTCAAGAAAAGATAGAAGAAATAGATCAACGCCTTAGAATTCAGCCTCTTCGAGGGGAAAACCTCATTTACATTACATAAATGAACAATTCTTGGATGATACAAATGAAAAGGCCTCCTTTCTATATATAGGAGTCTAAGGGGTCATAACATAATCAGAGCCGACATAACAATAATAATGTAAGGGCACAATAATAACAATAGTGGGCTTCTATGGGGCACAATAGTAACAATATGGGCACTACATGGGTACATCAATATAATAAGTGGGTTGTACTAATCAAAATAAGGGGTTACACTAGTAGTATAGGGGCCTAACAACAAACCTATGACTTCTGTGATTTGGAAAGCGCCAAGCCACATTCGTTGATATTTCATATGTTTCCCTTTTTCCTCATGAGCCTTGTCCCATGTTAAAACTAGATCTCCCATCTTAAAGCCTTTTCTGGATATCATGTTTGAATCAAAAGAGGCTTTCACTGATGCTCGGTGATGAGCATGAGTTATTTTGGCCTATTCTCATTGTTCTTCTAACTTAATTATTTCCAGCTGCCTTAGTTGTAAGGAAGAAGTTGGTGCTTCATCAATATACTGAACTAAGGCAAAAGAGGGAATTGCAAAATGAGTTGGAAGAACCACTTCTTTCCCATAAAGTAAATTAAAGGGAGAAGTGCCAATAGAGGCTTTCTGCATTATTCGATCTGCCCATAAAGCATATATTAAAGACTTATGCCAATTTTTGCGATTTTGATCAATGGTTCGCTTAATGATTTTGATTAAGTTTTTATTTGTAGATTTAGCTAACCCGTTCCCCTATGGGTAATAATTGGCAGATTATTTAAGCTTGAAACCCCTTTTGAGTGAAAATTCAGTCATCGCATTACCAGAAAAATATGATGCATTATCAAACATTAAAGCAGAAGGCATCCCAAACCTGGTGATTATGAACTGATCTATGAACTCGATGACGTGTTCAGCATTAGCTTTCTTGAGAGGAACTGCTTCTACCCATTTAGTAAAGTAATCTATTGCTGTAAGGATATATCTATGCTATTTAGAGGAGTGAGGAATGATCTCACCTATTATGTCCAATCCCCATTGATCAAAAGGCTGCTCAATGTTGACTGGTTGTAGCGGCAAGGATGGTTTCTTTTGTTTCCCAGCAACGGTTTGACAAATTTGACATTTCCTTACGTAGTTATGCAATTCTTTGAATAATGTGGGCTAGTAATAGCCTGTGCGTAGGATTTCATGTGCAGTAGCGTCTCCAACATAGTGTCTGCCTGCTGGCCCATTGTGGAGTTCCTGTAAGACTTTTTCAGCTTCAGATTTCTCAAGATATCTAAGGAGATAAGAATCATGATTTATTCTAAAAAGAACATCGTTCACGAGCTGATATTGTTTGGCTTTCAACCTTAGAGCTCTTTTCTTGGTATGATCAAGGTTTGAAGGAGTATATCCATTCTTTAGATAAAATATGATATCAGCATATAATGAGTCAACATCGTTTAGGCTTACCTCGTACATTTGTATCTCTGCAGATGGTGTTTCGGAAATAAGTGATGCTGCAACCAGCATTTTGCAAAAGCCTTGACTTTTTACAATACTTGTTGGTTTGATTTCTACATCATATTCCTGTAAGGCAGTAACCCAATTGGATCTTTTCTCACCCACATCTTTCTGTGCTAAAATATTTCTTATCGTTGAAAACGGTACTATGATTTTGGTATGGGTTTTGACTAGAAAGGGTCTGAAATATTTGATTGCTTTGAAAACAGTGTAAGCTTGTTTCTCTACCTTTGAACAATTTAACTCAGCCCCCTATAAATTTGAACTGAAAAAGCAACTAGAGCTTCTGCCTTATCTTGATTTGCTTGAGTGAGTATCGCATCATATGATTTATCAGAGGAAAATGCATATAAAATAAAAGGAACAGAAAAATTTGGACTGCTAAAGATGGAGCGTTAACAATTGCTTGTTTGATCATATTGAATGCCTCATATTCGTCTTGGTCCCATTTAAAGTTTGAGTTCTTTTTAGTCATTGCTTGTAAAGGAGGCATGATTCTTGAAAAATCTAGAACAAATCTTTTTACAAAATTAATCTGGCCAAGGAAAGATTGCATATCTTTCTTGTTGTGAGGTAGGGGTATTTCAGAAATCTCCTTGATTCTGTCAGGATCAATATGAATTCCATCTTTTGACACTATGAATCCAAGAATTTTTCCTTCACTTAATGCAAAAAAGGATTTTTTCGGGTTAAGTGAAATTCCATACCTTTGACAACGTTTGAAGATTTGTTTTAAATCTCTAATATCGTTGCTTTGTTTCTTGGAATGTACAGTTATATCATCCAAATAGATTACCACTAATTTGTTAACTAATCCCTTGAATGTGATGTCCATGGCTCTCTGAAATGTGGCACCAGCGTTGATCAAACCAAAAGGCATCTTTTGATATGCGTAGGTGCCCCATTTGGTTCTGAATGTGGTTTTTAATTGATCATCGGGATGGACCAACACTTGGTTGTAGCCTAAGAAACCATCCGAGAAGGACATTAATTTTGATCCCACGACTACCTGCAGTATTTGCTCCATGGGAGGCAAAAGAAAATTATCTTTTTGGCATGCTTTGTTAAGATTCCGAAAGTATAATGTCTCCGTTTTTATTCCTAACGGGAACCATATTGGAAACCCATTTGGAATGTCGAATGGGAAAAATTATTTTGGCTTTCAATAACTTATTGAGTTCACATTTGATCTGGTTTTATAGATTGGGGTGGATCTTTCTCAGCTTTTGCGGGATAGGTTTTTCATCACTTATCATTGGGATAGTATGCTGGATGATAGAAGTGTCATCAGTTTTGAGTTCATCGTAGTTCCAAGCAAAGACACTTTTGTATTGTTTTCAGAGACGAATATACGCTAATTTTTCTTCGGGAGCTAGGCCAAGGCCTAGGTTGATATTCTATGGTTTGGTATCAGTTCCTAGATTTACTAATTCATAGTTCAAAGATGAACTTTGTAGTTTTGAATTGGTAGATCTTTTGAATCGATCTTTCAAATCATAAAGGTCTTCTAACTTGAGTACTGACTTTGGTATAGAATTCTTACTGCTATCTTGTTGCAATTGTCTATCATGTTGGTCATCATCAATTATTTGATTAGTGTAGGATCCTTCAGATGTGAGGAAACTCACGATATCAGGATCGTCGTTGAAAATCCTCCAATTGGTAATGTTATCAGGAATAGATGGTCTAAAGATTAATTCAATTGAAAATCTATTAGGGCTATAGTCTTCTGAAGGAATGAGCTTGGAAGCTACGTTAGCTAAGAGGTCTACACTAGCATTCTGGAGTCTGGGAATTGATGAAATATTAAATGCTATAAAGTGTTCAGTCAGATCTTGAACTAAAGATTGGTAATATTTTAAATGACCTGATAAACAATGTATAGTATTATGTACCTGTCTGATTACAATTTCAAAATCTCCGAAAACTTGAAGATATTTGATGTCTAATCCGATTTCTTTGTATAACCCTTGGACCAAAGCCTTGTATTCTATAGTATTATTGGTGCAATAGAATTCAAGTCTACAGGCTAGCATAGTTTTATTTCCCTCTGGACTGATTAACATGCATCCTGCTCCCTCTCCTTCGTTAGACTTAGAACCATCAAAAAATAACTTCCAAAATAAAGATTTATTTACAGGACTATCTATAAAATTAATACATTTAGAAATATCAGTTTGAGAGAAATTTTATACTTGAGATAAAACATAATGTTCTAAGTAAGGTGAAGTATGAGCATTAAAATATTCGATGAAGCTCCAGAATCCACTAAGCAATTATGCAATTTTTTTTTGAAAATTTCATAAGTGAGAAGAAATGGGGGAGTATGTGATCTTGACCTTCCTCCAATTAAAGCGATATTGTTTGGATCAACTTTATTAATCACATTAGTTGGAGGTATTCCCATGTCATGGGAAGCTTGAGAGATTATAGTGGCAGGCAAAGGTACAGTTGGTACAACATGTAATTCTTTCAAAAGTATCTTTTACTGGTGTTTTTACTTGCTCAATTCGTAAAAAGTGATGTTAGCCCTAGTCTTTTTCATGTCTTCTATGATATTATACTCTATTTAATCTAAAACGATCAACATTTTAGATGGAGTTGATGAATCTGTTTGGACTGGGCTGGTTTGAGTCGCTTTAGGTATCATTTTCTTGGCTGTGACTTTATCCTTAGTCATCGAGCTTGCACTCTTTGGCTTAGGGTTAGGTTAAGGAGGATCAAGTTGATTTCTACTTTGAGTACTAACCCGGGATGTCTCTTGATCCTCTTCATCTGGGAGGATGAAATCCCACATACCTTCTACCTCTACAAGTTATTCTTCATCAATATGTTCTTCAGTAGAAATCTCCTCTTCTTCTTCTTCTGATTCGGCACTTGTGATAGCATTTGGGGCCTTTGAATTGGTTGAAGGGTTTCTTCTATAAGTCTTGTATGGCATTTTAGAAGAAGTTTCTGCCACTTATTTCTTAATGTCGACCATCTCGTTAGACATGGTTTTCAAAACTTTTTGTAATCCTTCTAAATCAAACGGATCTTTCGATTGTTTTTCTTGGGATCTTCCTTGAAAGTAACCTTCTTGGATTTTTGTTTTTCTATTCCATTTTTCTTTTCTAGGGCTATGATACGTTTCTCTACTGTTATTGCTTCCTTCCTGTTGTCTGCTAAAGCTGTTTTGTTAGCTCTATCTACAAAGATTGCTATGTTTTATGGTAAAGCAGAGATGTACCATTCACTTCGCACTTCTTCGCTAGGCTTGGAAGCAGTGGGAATTTTGTTTAATAGTTTATTGAAATGTGAATTAGAATCTTTGATAGGTTCCTTTGACTCGGCCCTAAGGTTAGATAGGCTGTTGATTAGTGTCACCGTAGACCTATCATCACCAAACTTAGTGAGGAATTGTTCTTGGAAGATATCCCAACTAGTGATAGATCCCGACGGTAATGAGAAATACCATGATCCAGCTACTCCTTGCAGAGTATAAGGAAAAAGTTGAATGACAGCATCTTCATTGGTAAATCCATTGATATTTATGGATAACATAAAGTTATTTATATGTTCTTCTGCTAGCATGCCTGCTTCAGGATTAAACTTAGGTAGCCATTTTTCAGGATGGGTCGGTATCTGACTCAAGGGCACAGGCATTAAGACTTCCCCTAGGTTATTCCATGGAGATTGGCCAATCGCTGAACTACTAATAGGGGAAAGTACAGAAGATGATCCCTACGGTTGGGAAGGTGAGGATATTACGACTCCAGATGATTGAGAAGGAGATGTGGAAGTACCAATGGATTGTTATGCAATGATCTGAACTGGAGGAGAGGATGGTTGACTTCACGATGAACAAGTTGATTTGGATGATGATGATGAAAGAGTCTCACTATCGGACCCTTTAGGTGATTTTCTTGCTCTCTTCCTTGTATGTAGAGGTAACTCGGTTGGCTGAACACCAAACTTTTCACTCTTTAATCTAGTAAGAGGATGAGCAAGGTTATTTTGCGAAGTCACGTTGCCTTGAGATTTATCAGATCTTCGAGGAGATATAGAAAATCACTGAAGTTTTTGAATCAAAGATTCAACTTCAGGAGGTTCAATAGTAGATTGTTCTGAAATGTCAGGGTTTATAGCAACGGTTGTTGTTCTTTCAACTTATGGCTCTAGATTTAAAGATTCTAAATGCATTGGAGAAGTCGAGGGAGATGGTGAGGGTGATTTACTCGCAGAATGGTATCCAGATTTAGACATACTTGCCATTCACAGTTCGAGCCCCTCCTTCTAGCACCAAATATGTTGAAGCCTCAAAAATCGGGTCTACAACAAGGGGGATACCCACCTGGTCTAGACCTTGGTTAGCAGCTCCTTTTCTGTTTGGTATAGTGGGTCTGACTGGGGATATGGGACCAGTTTCCCAATTTATGTGAGTGTGTGTTGAGAATTGATATTTCCTTTCTAAAAGTTCCTAAGTAAGATGCTCTAATTCTAACTCTAATCTAATGATATGCAATTGTATTCTAATAAACAAAAGTATCTAATTCTACACTAACCCGAGATGTAATCTTTCTGTTATGCGATCTAAAATGATTTCAAATAACAATTGGTAATAAAGATCATTCAACTGTTATGAGAAAAGAATTCAATAGAGATAACCACTTCGTATAAAAAGTTAGACGAAACAGTTGTGAAAAACATATCGCATAATAAGCTACTCATACATTAAGCATAAATAAATAGCTATCACCGTACAAAAGTGCCAAATGATAACTCATGCATTCACACATTAATATATAAACAACTAAACATGAATATCACTTTAACACAAAGGCAGAAATAGTTAAGAGATAGAAGTACCATTGATAACTAGTTCTACTCATGAGCTTCGAGTGGTAATGATTTATCTCTTCTTAATCCAACATCCACTAAGAGTACGGAAGTGCAACATCAGTAGCAGATATTAAACACAGATATCAACAAATCCTATTCCATTCATTCATCAAAACCTCATCGGAGGGTGCAAAAGTGCATGTTCCGAGGACACGTTTTTGATAAATTTCAGGACCCCTCTCTAAATGCATGAGAAGGGTTTAAATACTACTAACTAAATCTAAAAATAACTTATTACAAAAATGTAGGATACGGTTTAAATGACCGTCCTTCTTTTAGGAAAAAATAAAGAAAAATTAATACTAATATTGAATCTAAAACTAACAACTAACTATTTATGTATCTGTTCCTTGAAATCACAAGCGTTCAGCATTTGCTTGAGAAGAGTCGGCTAGCCGACTTCAGACTTTAACTGTCCTGTGAAAATGGAATCAACAAGAGCTGGTGCCATCTTCTCGGTAGAATTGATCATGCATTTGAGTGTCATGCACTCGCTGTGTGGTTTTACCAAATATGCCCAGTAAGAATCCCAATTCAACTTAGCTAATCTTTTGATTGATTCTGCCTTTTCTTAAGCCTTCTGCCTCCAACCTATTTGCAATTGATGTACTTTCAGTAGATACCTTGGAGTGGTTTTTGAGATCATATTTGCCCCATGCAAATTTTCATTTATGCAATCAATAACGTTGTTTGTTGTTGTGGCTACTTCTTTTGCCGCTTTCTCTGCTTTCCTGATTTGCACATCCCATTCGTTAAAGAGCATTTCTTTATGATTGCCATTGATTATTGGTGTGCCTACTCTTTTCCCCTCCTCTATTTCTTGCCAAGCCAAATATTCAGTAACTCTTTTATCAATTAAATCATAATCATGTCATAAGTCCATGACTTGATTAGTGATTTTATTGCTTATTTCACAATATGAGTTCCACTGTGATATTCTTTGGCATAATGCTTCCTGTTGTTGTAGTAGTTGATCGTTTAAGGAAATGGATTCTGTGATGAATTATGTAAGCTTATGATCATCCTTATGCATCTCTTGCATATCCTGTAACTATTTTTCTCTCTCAACCAAACTGTTCTGGTAGCCTATCTGCATTTGTTGGAAGTCCTGCTATAATCTTTCAAGCTGTTTCTGTGCTTCATTGTTGGTGTTGGCTTGTTGCAATTGTTGCTACAAAAATTGTATCTGGTCTTCCTTCTCTTTCAATAGTTGTTGTACCTCAGATGCTTTATCAATGGTCGCAGAGGCATATGCTCCTGCGATCTGAGATAATTTAATGATATTTTCAGTGGGATCGGTAGTAGGGTCTTGCCATAGGACATCTAATTGCTCTGCATCATGAGAGAGCACGTTTTCCAATTTTCTTTTCTTCCTTTTTCTTCTCACTACTGCCTTGTGTTGTGGACTATAAAATACATCAAGATGAATCTCCTCTATCATGAGTATAAGTTCAAAGGATGGGGTAATGGGAATATGTTCCATATCTGAGACATTGTTAATTGTTCCTGTGACTATATCTTTTGGTGCATGTACATTACCCATAGGTGTCTTTGTGCTCTGCCTTTCAAGATTGATTAAATCATTAAAGGTCTCCCATTCTTTATGTAGCTTAGTTCTAACTGATGGTGGCTGAACGATGAGAGGGGGAGGATCTATCTATGGAGAGGTCAAAACCTATTACTGTGGGAGCTCTTTTGACAGGTCAGTATCCCTTACTGACCCCTCGCTTTTATCATGGTCACTTTCGGACTTCTTATAATGTTCTGATGTTTCTTTTCTAGAGTTAGATTTAGATCTGTCTGTACCTGAACTTCCACTGAGACTAATACTTGGAGTTGGTTCCCTTATGGGTCCCAAGCGTAATTTTTCCAAAGGGACATTAGCTAACCTCCTCTCCCTGTATATCTTGAATTCTTGAAATTCTACTGGAGGGAATCGCATTTTGGGCCAAATGCAGAACTTCTTTAAGCATACTTTTCTATTGGAAAATTTCATCAAAAAGATCATCTTCTTTAGAAAAAACCTTTATTTTGACCGCAACAGTGAAATTCTTAGCAATATCATGAGGGTCGAATGGTCTTCCTGGAAATTTGAGCAATTGTAGACATGTTATGCTGTTTACTTCTTTCAATTCATGGCCTACATTAAATAGTGAAAATGCCCCACAGGCTACAGGAAATTGTGGCCAAATAGCTTCCTTTTTGTCCTTCAAATCTTTAGTGAAGCTTCCTTCTCCATAGTTTTGATAAGCAATTTCTCGTGCCATGAGTTTATCAGGAACATACAAAGGTAAGACATGAGGGGAAGTGAGACTTCTGAATACCCTGACATATGTAAACAGTTCTTCTCCAAAACATCTCGCGATAGGGAGTATATCTGCCTCTGCTTCAGGAGAAAATCTTGGAGCATCTTTATCATACAACATTTTGTACAGGGGCAACATGATTCCATGACAAATCTTGTAGAAATATGGAATGAACTTAGAATCCCACACTTCTTTATGATAAATATGAATGGGTAAGGGGTCTTGAGTCATCCATTTCCAACCCATTAAAGGAAACTTGGAAATATAACAAATTTCATCCACCACATATGCAAATAAGTAGAAAGGGGGATAAATTCTCTGAGAAACAATTCTTTTAGAATGGTAATTTAAGATGGCTATGGCTAAGTTGTCAGACAATATTTTAGCCCAATCCACAATGGTAGCATTAATGGCGGCATCCAATAATGCTAGCCATTTAGATGAAAAATTTTTAATGTCTAGCTTTCCAAAAAGTCTACAGAGCATAGCAGCAGCAAAGCAATATGGGGAAGTGAGAGAACTAGTACTATACATACCTTGTTTATCTCTTTTTAGTGGTTTGTCTCTCCTTGACTAGTATTTGGTGCATTCTGCCAGGTCTTCATTCTCTTTAATAAACTTCTCTATGAACTGTTTGTTATAAGTCGCCTGTGGCTCTGGTAAATGATACATGAGCTTCAAATCTTGTGGAGTGAATGAGCCAATTAGTCCTTGACCGTGAGTCTTAAATTGTCTGTTTTTTATGTCAGCGATGTCTAGTACCCATTTAACCATGTTCGTGTGGGGGAGAATCTTAGGCCTCGCTGCTATTTGGTGCAAGAACAAGCAAACTAGCTCTGTAATAGATGCCTGAGAAGACCCATGTGAGCCTGCAGTAGCTGTAACCTCCATTGTTTTGGGATTCTCTTCCTTAAGTAGATTGTACATGCCTTCCCAAGTAGTAATACCAGCATCTCTGTTACAGGCAGTGTCTGTGTACAAGGGCGTCATTTCTTTGTCTTCAGAACTCAGAGCCTTGCCTTTCTTTCCCATAATATCCTGAATAATACTTTGTATAGTTCTTTGTTCTTTGTTCCTACAGTTTACAAGTGAGGTGAGAATAATGATAAGGAAAGGTGACGGGAAAGCTTTAAATGTCAAAGACATATAAAATATACCACCTTACGTGAAATGGCTCTTCGATAAGCACAAAACCATATTTCATTAACAGTTGGCAACTAACTCATTAATTAGCATTAAAGCGTATAACCAGGTATCGGTTTATGGAAAAAATCTTTCTCAAACAGCAAGCCCAAAAGACCTACAACGAAGCGATTTTGCGATTTTCTTCGCAATATCGCAAATCGCTGTGTCGCAATATCGCCATATCGCTCTATCGCAGTATCGTTGTAAAGCAGTATCGCAATATCGTAATATCGCAATATCACTGGAATGCGGCATATAACAATTATCTGTTAATGTATTTTTTGCGAAATGCGATTTTGTGATATGCGCCATCGCATATTGGCGGTTTGAGTTTTTCAGTGTAAGTGATATTTGAGGCGTGCGATGCAATATATGTTTTTTAATATGTAGTCTCGTAGCGTGATATCGCAATCTTAGAATTCAGCTTGTAAGGAGGTATCTATTATCCTTTTTACGATGCGATATTTCTTAAGGAGTGATTTTATCCTACCTTATCATAAAAATTAACCTTTTTTAGATTTTTCAAGGGAATTCTCCTAAGTTTATGATGGTAAGTTTTATTAAAAAATGAAATACAAGCACTAATTGATTTTTAAATTTTTTGACTAAGGGCCCCCACTTATTTAGTATTAGTAATAACACTAAATAAGAAGGGGGTTTGGTGCTGGCCACAACATGACAATATAGTGGTATAACCACTGGAATTCAAGTCTAATACAGTTGCCATTTTGAGAATTTATTATTCCCATTTGAGCATTTTTTAACTTGATTCGTATAAAATTTTCATGCGGAGATAAAGCACTAGAAAAGGGATTATTTTTTCATATTGCATTTACTGACGCATCTGAATTCATTTTTTTTGCATGGTTATTACTAGATTTTTGGAACATGAGCTATATTTACATTTATCGATGCTTTTTCCTGCAGCTGGCACTGCATATGGATTTGGTGTTTTTCGAATGAAACTAGTTCTAATTCCTAATTTTCCAAACTCTCGTCCGAGAGGTAGTTGTTGATGCTTATTTTTGACACCTAATCCTCATTATTGGGTGAATATAATGTGATGCTTCTATTGTGGAATCTGTTGGAACTGATTTTTTGCATGATCTCCAGGAGACAGCTCTTGATCCAAGACTCGTAGCATATCCTGAAGTAGATACCCTAGTTTGTTTGTCTCCATCGAAGTCTGAATCAGAGTATCCAATTAAGCTAAAGTTGTCCACCTGTGTATATTTGATTCCAAAGTCTTGAGTTCCCTTCAAGTACCTTAGAACTCTTTTTGCAGCAAACCAATGTCCCTCACAAGGTTTTTGCATAAACTTGGAGAGGATTCCAACAGCAAACGAAATGTCTGGTCTGGTAATAGTTAGGTAGTTGAGACTTCCTGGAAGTTGTCTATACTTTGTTACATCCTCAAATTCTTTTCCTTCAATAGATGTGAGCTTTAAGTTTTGTTCCATTGGAGTAGTAAGAGGATTGCATTATATCATGCCAAACCTGTTCAACAGATCTCCAATGAATTTCTTTTGAGAAAGAAATATGGACTTCGGATGTTGGGTTACTTCAATGCCAAGATAGTAATGAACATAGCCCAAATCAGTCATTTCAAAACTTTTCCCCAATTCCTTCTTTATGGACGCAATGTAGCTTTCATTGTTCCATGTCATCAAACGATCATCTACATATACCACAAGATATACAACTATTTTGCCAACTTTCCTGACAAATAAAGTTGCATCATCAAGATCATAATGTTTGAATTTGAGTTTCAGAAGACGCTCAGTTAGCTTTTCATACCAGGCTCACTGTGCTTGTTTGAGGCCATACAAGGACTTCACAAGTTTGCATACTTTATGTTCATGTCCTTTCACAACAAATCCTTCAGGCTAAGAAATAAAAACATTCTCTTTTAGATCTCCATTTAAGAAAGAAGTTTTTACATCCATTTGATGGAATTTCCAACCATTTTGAGTTGCTAGTGCAAAGAGTGTTTGGATGGTAGCCCATTTTGCTATGGGGGAAAAAGTCTCCTCATAATCAACCCCTTCCTTTTATGCAAAACCTTTTGCCACAAGCCCAACTTTGTGCTTGTCAAGTGACACATCAACTTTATACTTGTTCTTGTAGACCCATGTTATGTACCTAGGGGGGTAATATGGGGTACCGAGGGAGGTACCCAAGGTAATAATGTAATAATGGGATGGGCCATAGTAATAAATAAGGTGGTTAACCCATGTCATGTAAGGGACCACAAGTATTTAATAATAATGTAATGGGCCCATGGTATTAGTTGATGGTATGAGTAAACCATGGTAATGATGCATGGTATTGTATGTATGAGGCCTATATAGAGGCTAGAGACTCCACATGGAGATATGAAGAGAAGTATTCTTGTATGAATGGGTTGTGGAGTGTTCTCCTTCCTTAAGGAGTGATTGTATGGTGTTGCCCTACCTTAAGGGTTTTGATAATAAAGAATCATTTCTATCTATTTCTATCTTGTTATTCTTGGGTTATTTCTATTATCATAATATTTCTGGGTAAGATATACAACAAGTGGTATCAGAGCTATATTTCTGCGTTAGATCTACAACAAGTGGTATCAGAGCTACAACAAGTAGTATCGGAGCTACAACAAGTGGTATCAAAGCTACAACAACATCATCCAAGCACACGAGGTTATACATTCTCTCAAGAGCAATAAGCAAGCAGGTATGATCATCCAACTTGACCTAGCAAAAGCTTATGATAAGCTAAGCTGGGCTTATATCAGGGATGTACTAAAAGCGTATGGATTTGACCACAACTGGATAAGATGGGTAATGGCCCTTGTTACCACAATTAGTTTTTCAAGCATGCTTAATGGCTCTCCTTCTAGAACTTTTAGGCCTTCAAGAGGCCTCAAACAAGGTGATTCGCTCTCCCCCTTCCTCTTTATCCTCATGATTGAAGGTTTAGGCTATGCAATCAAATCAGCCAAAGCAGAAGGAAAAATCCAGGGCCTAAAACTCACCACGAATGGGGATGCCTTGACTCACCAACAATTTGTGGATGACACTATGCTGCAGGGTACACCCATGGTCAAGAAAGCTAAGACTTTCAAGCAAATCCTGAATGACTTTGCTATGGCTGCTAGGACAGAGGTAAGTCTTACCAAGTCAAATATCTTCTTTTTTAATACTAAGATTGTTGTTCAGAGAAACCTCACTAGAATTTCGGGATTTCAAAGAGATCAACCACCCTCCAAATATTTGGGTATTCCCTTAATGGAAAAACCTATGAAAAAGGTTGTTTGGAAGTTAGTCACTAATAAACTCCAGGACAAAGTTCGTAAATGGACAAGTAGGTCTTTGAATCTAGTAGGTCAGCGAGTGCTAACTAAAGCTATCCTTTACATTATTCCCATCTTCATGTTTTCAACCCTTCCTATTCCTAAAGGAGTTGTGAAACAGATCAGAAATATCCAAAGAGACTTTCTTTGGGGCAAAGGGGAAGAGAAAAAGAAATGGGCTTTAGTTGCATCGGATAAGGTCTGTAAACCTAAGACATATGGAGGTTGGGACTTCATGACCTTGAAACCCTGAGCAAAGTTTTGGGGGAAAAATTGTGGTGGAGATGGCTAAAGGAAATAGCATCCCCATGGGCCAAGATTTGGAAACTGAAGTATGCAAATAGTTGGCAAGAAAGGGATCTCATTCGAATGTCTGGGCTCATCAAAGGCTCCCACATTTGGAACAAAGCATGGGAGAATAGATCCATCGTACAAAAACAAAGTTTCTAGGAGATCGGAGATGGAAACCTAGCTTGGTTTTGGGAGGAGAGCTCGCAACAGGAACCTATTATGTTAAGAGAAGAACTAGCCTATCTCAAGAATGACACTGACAATAAAGGCCTACTTAGGGTAAGTGACTTCCGAGATCAGGCCAGGAACAAGGGAAAATGGAGAACATGGAATGAATTGGTTTATAATGAAGAGACTCCTCTGAAGGCCCAGGCAGAAGCTCTTGCAGTGATCTTGGAACAAAGAAAGATTTTGACATCAACATCGTCAGACCAATTGAGATGGGGCAGAAACAACGAATGCAACTTCAACCTTAAAGAAGCCAAGAGAATGACCCTAGGCCTTAACTTACCAGACCCTAATAAGGTATGGAAGGACCTATGGCAAAACCCACACTGGATGAAAATCAAAATGTTTATGTGGTTGGTGCATCATAAGAAAATTATGACTTGGGATAACCTTCAGAAAAGAGGTGTAGCACGCCCATCCAGATGCCAGTTATGTGAATTACAGGAAGAAACAATGGAACACATTCTCAATCTCTACCCTTTCACCTCCACGTTGTGGATTTGGGTGGCTTCTATCTTCAAACAAATAGATAGGGACACTTTCAGCATCACTAGAACTTTGAAGAACTAGAGGAGAAAATTCTTTGATTATGAAATAACCAACAAAGCTTGGACTCCAGTTCTAGCTTTTCTAATCTCGGATGTCTAGAAATAACGCAAAAATAGGATTTTCAAGAACAAAATGGCCTCATCCTAGAGAATCATAGCTCAGATCATTAGAAAACTCAAAGAGACTGTAGGAATCCTTATAAAGGAACCCCCCGAGAACCCACCCTAAGAGCAGGATGTTCAAATACTTTTTCATCTGGATCTTCAGGTGCCATTCACCTAGGGCATAAGCAATATTGTTAGTCACATAACATTAGATAAGGAATTCTGGCAACCTCCTCCGTATGGATTTTTGAAATGCAATATAGATGGAGCCTCTAAAGGAAACCTTGGGGAGGCTGGTTATGGCGTAGTCATAAGAGATGAGCAGGGATACATAAAAATCATATTTCATAGTTATTTGGGGAAAGCCACTAATAATATGGTGGAACTCATGGCCCTAGAGCAATGCCTAGAAATCTTAATTGAATCAAGTTTGCATAACACTATCATCGAAGCTAACTCTGAATTGATAATCAATTCAATCAAGAAAATATGCAGTGGCACAACACTAGAAAGAGTGTCAAAACATTGGCGGTTATTGCAGGTATATCAACGTATCCAATCCCACCTGAAAACGCTAAGAACCCTCAATTTTGTTCATGTTCGTAGAACTAATAACTAGCTAGCAGATCGATTGGCGAATGAAGGGGTACTCTGTTCAAAAAATAATAGAAGATATAACTGGATGTCAACTCCCTCAGGAAAATTGCATGAAGACTATCAACACTTTCAGAGCTTGATAAATAAGCAAAGCAAAGACTAATGGAAACTGTAGAAAGAGGACCATTCACAGGGAAGAAGCAAAAGGTAAACAACAGGTAGGTTGGAAGGTTCCTGAACAAAGATGGCTCGGATATTTATCATCCTATGGTTATCGGGCCGAAAAATACGTGCAGGATAACTCTACAATCAGACCCGAAACAATATAGATTGGTGGCCTATTCTTTCTTCGAGGTCAGATAGAAATGTTAAAGGGTGGGCTATTTACTGAGAACATTGCCATCCTATGCATTTCGGGCGTAAATATGCTTGATCTTTATTTTTCAAACTGGACCCGAAATGTTATAGTTTAGGGGCTTATATATTTTTCGGATCCTTAAGAGAGGTTAATAAGGGGGCTAGTTGTCATGATCCCTTTGGTTCCCCTCCATCCTATGGATTTCGGGCAGAGCAAATGCACGACTGATAACTCGACATTCAGACCCAAAAAAGTTTAGATAGGTGGCCTAAGGTCCTCTTCGGGTCCGTAAGAAGAGTTAAAGTGAGGAGGAGTTGTCAGCCTGAAATTAACACGTGACCGATGGATCTTGGATGTTTGGATCACACGGTCCTCGGGATAACACGTTAATTTATAGTTTATGGTTGGTCTTTGGTTGAATTTGTGTGGGTCATCGGATCTGTGGGCCCGTTCTCAAAGGCGTTCAACTTTTTATTTTGATGCACAACAGTCCGACTAACCAGCTCCTCTGTAGTCTTGTTCAGGGTTTTCTTGGTTTTTGAAGTTAGTTTCGGTTTTTTTGACAGCTCGACTGTTGTTGCATTATCACAGAGCTGGTGCAGCTTTATGTACATTATGTATTTTACTATTTAAATAGAAGGTCCCACTCTTACTTGAGCAAAAAAAAGAATGTTATCATCGTGACTTCTTCAACCTCAGATAGAGATGCGATCACAATTTACCATATTGGCCCTCATAATCAATACATTGCTTCTAGAAGAAGTAGCAAATGAATCATATATGTAAATGGAAACCAAAATGAACTTTGGAGATTACACATTCATGTTTTATAATGAAGAGCGACATGCAAGAATAAGAAAGGGAAAACGTACCCCTTCTGCACCAAGAACTAAAACTAACATATTTAGATAGAAATGGACCATTGATGCATATTCTAAACTGAACATCTTGTCTAGCCCAAGCCTATAATAATTGAGGCACCTTGTCTTTGATGGAATAAAATACACACTTGCTTCATGGTTATCGTGCTCACAAAGTTATATTTATGGTAAGCATCATCATATTCAAGTTGGTGTGCCTTGGACAGTACATGAAACCCCGCACATTAGACCAGTGTTAAGGTTGGAAATTGGACCAAAGCCAAAGTGAATGTAAAGAACGAGCAATGACTATCTAAACCAAAAGAAATTCCTACAGTAAGTATTGTTGATTCATCTTGCAAAAGAGAGCCATCGAAGACACCCATTGTCCCTCTAAACTCGACTAGACTTTTCTCTCCATAGAAATGACCGATTGAGCGGTATCTAAACCTTGCGTGTGAAACCCTGGCCATGGAATAGAAATAAGTCTGGGTTCAACATAACCGTTTGAAAATTTTCATGAAGTCTGACTCACCTTTGAATCGACATGACACCTCAGAAACGTCGGAGAATTTGGTGAAGAAATGAGCACTTCGAGAAAAGATAAAACTGATAGTGTTCACATACCCAACCTTGCATTAAACCTAGAACCACAAACCATATTCAGTATTCTCAACGTTGTCCACGCAACAATATGATTTTTTAAGAGAAATCCTAAACGACAATCTAGTCTGAAGGGCGAAAAGTTGAAAAAGGAATAATTAATTTCGGGAAAAAGTGATGTTCACACCTGAAAATGTGGAATGGGCGAACTTTAGGAAACCTTTGGAATTTTTTTTGCAATTGCGATGATAAAGACGAAAAATTAGCGAGGCGATTCCCTTCCCTGCGATGACTGAAAATAATTTTATGTCATGGATGACACCATGATTCCCTGCCATGCGATGACTGAAAAGAAGTCTATGTCATGGATGACACCATGATTAATTTGTAGTAGGGAATTTAAATACTGCAAAAGAAATGTTGTGAATTTTAAGGCTACCCTTGGGAGAGGAATAAAATGTTTATCACGAGTTAAAGAAATGCATTTGTTCTTCCTTTCGTTGTCGTAAATATGTTAGAAAACCTGCATAGATGAATCTAGCTAGTAAAGGTTGAACACACAGCTTTGCAGAGCAAAAACATTAAAAGAAAATTGAAAGAAGAAAAGAATGATTCATTAGAAAATATGTTACAATGCTCATGATATAGCATTACTGGGTGAAGATCCCAAGGTAATGAACTATAGTGGTGATCAATGAGAAGACTCAACACCTACAACAAGTTCCGGAGATAACTAGTCAGTTGCGGGGTTAAAGAAGGAGCAAATCAAGGAGTAAATCATGCAAAAGGAATCTTGCATGCAATCTCATGCTCTAACTAAGAGTCTGCATGTAGATGTGTATTAGTTGCATGTAGTTGCATGCTCTAACTAAGAGTCTGCATGTAGTTGCATGTAGTTGCATGCTCTAACTGAGAGTCTGCATGTAGGTGTAGTAGTTCCAACACCCCCTCTAAACACCACTATGGGGAAAAATAGAAAATGGGCCCCGACAACTAAGGCCAAAGGTCACCCAAAATACAGTGCAACATGTATTAAAATTGAGGAAAGAGGGAAAACCTCATGGGAAAAAACCCCCCTCAAAATATAATGTAATCAAAAGAAAAGAGGAAAAAAAAGACAGTTGCTAAGCAACTATGTCCTTCACTCTAAGACGATCACGCAGAGAGCGAAACTTCTGCTCAGTGAATGTCTTGGTGAAGATGTCTGCAGTCTGTTCAGCTGAGGGACAAAACTGCAAATCAATGACCCGATCATGTACTAAGTCTCTAATGTAGTGCATATGGATTTCTATGTGCTTCGTCCGTTGCCGCTATACTGGATCCCTGCAAAATTTGAGAGTGCTCTGGTTGTCACCCCAGATGACAATGGGTTGGCAGAACTGAACGCCCAACTCAATGAGGAAGTGTTGTAGCCACAGAGCTTGAATGGTGATGTTGACTACTCCTCTGTACTCGGCCTCAGCTGAAGAGAGAGTAATAGCAGCCTACTTCTTGCTCGACCAACAGATAGGGCCAGATCCTAGACTGAGTGAATAGTTGGAGGTGGACTTGCGATCAATGCTGTCTCCCGCCCAATCTGAATCTGTGAAGCCAAGGAGATTCAATGCACTGCCACTGTATAGTTAATCCCGAAGGTGATGGTGCCCTGCACATATCGGAGGATGCGCTTGGCAGCATTCCAGTGTAGCTCATGCGGCTCGTGCATGTATCTGGAAACTGCCCCTACTGCATATGAGAGATCTGGTCTGGAGTGGGTGAGGTACAATAAGCTCCCCACTAGCTGTCGGTAGAGAGTGCTGTCAACTAATGGAGTGTCACCTCCATCCTCAAGGCGGACCCCAGACAAAAAAGGAGTCGGTGCTGGCTTGCAGTCAGCCATGCGAAATCTCTCGAGGAGATCCCGTGCATACTTAGCCTGAGAGAGTTTGATGCTTGTGGCATCTTGGCTAATCTCAAGACCAAGAAAGAAGTGTAATGGACCCATGTCCGTCATCAAGAACCTATCATGCAAGGCCCTCTTGACTGTAGCAATGGCTGAAGCCGAGCTACCAGTGATTAGGAGATCATCTACATACAAAACTAAGATAAGAAGAGAATCATGTGTCCTAAGCATGTAAACATTCGGATCAGACTTACATCTTTCAAAGTTTTGTGATAAGAGAAAAGAATCCATCTTCGTGTACCAAGCTCTCAGGGCCTGCTTAAGGCCGTAGAGAGATTTCTTCAGTCTACAGACCAAAGATGAATCCTGAATGAAACCATGTGGCTGCTCCATGTAGATCTCCTCGGATAGGTCTCCATGAAGAAAAGCATTCTTCACATCCATCTGATGTACTTCCCACCGTTGGGCAGCTGCAATGGCAAGTGTAAGGTGTATGGAATCCATCTTTGC
>APFE030666694.1:0-14456 GCA_000404065.3 Pinus taeda | reverse complement strand
CAACATATCCATAAACGATATCCATAGCTACACATAAAATTTATAAACAACATATTACATTGTGCAAAGAAAATTGTCGTTAAACGCTATCCATAGTTGTAAAATGTTTTTATAAACCATACTTTAAAGCAAGGCTTGAAGAAGAGGCGTGGTTTCAAATATGCAAACAAAATAAACGATATCCATAATTGCAGAAAAAAATTACAAAGAAAGATCGAAGAAGACGAGGCATGGAATGTTAAGCTAATTTGAATGGACAGAAATGGGTACTTACCTCAAGATTGGATGTAGAGTTATGAAGTGAAAAGGGCGTTGAGCGTCGATCTAACACATGATCTTGATATATTAAGTCTGAGTCTCTCTCGACAAAGATACAGATCGAACGCACGATATTCAGAGGCATGGCTTCAAATGTGAAAACAAAATATTATAAACAAAGATCGAAGAAGAGAAGGCATGGAATCTTAAGATAATTTGAATTGACAGAAATGGCTACTTACCTCAAGCCTGATTGGAAGTATAGTTATGAAGTGACCGGTGCGTTGACTGTGAATCAAACACATTATCTTCATATATTCATTCTGACTCTGTCTTAATAGAGATACAGTTTGAACATACGACCTTCAAACATATTCTGTCTGACGCTCCCCCATCAAAGATACAGATCGAACACAAGATCTTCTCACGCTCTCCCAACAAAGATACAGAGCCAATTGGCGTTACCAATGAAAACCCTATCCTCGAACAATTGGGCATGAGCATAGTTTCGAAATCATCACATATTTGCTGCGATTGCGAGAAAACGGCTATGAAAGGAACGGCTCGAATTCAAGAAGCTGGGTGAAATTGAGATTGTGAGAAAACGGCTATGAAGTGAAGCGCTCGAATTCAAGAAGACCGATCGAATTCAAGAAGACATCCCATAAATGCAAAAAATTACTTAAATTTAGAAACTGCAGCCCTAAAAGCAAAAGATAACCTAAATTTAAAAACAGAGTATTTGCGATTGGCTCGAATTCAATTCAAGAAGACAGCCCATAAAAGCAGAAAGTTACCAAAATTTATAAAGTACAGTTCGGAAAAGAAAAAAATAACTTAAATTTAAAAACACAATATAAATTACATTCAGTAAAAAGAAACCACTCCTTAAATTAAAAAATACAAACCAAAATAATTTACGTTTTAAATTTACAGAGTAAAAATTTAAAGGTTAAAATTAAAACAAAATATAAATTACATTAAGTCAAAAAGCCACCAGTTAAATTAGAAAAATGCAAACCAAAATAATTTACTTTTAAATTTTAAGGAAAGCAAAGCAAAAAATTAAAAGTTAAATTTAAAAAATTGCTTTTGAGGTAATAGATTGGCAATTTTGCTATATCCCCCAACTCGTGTTTGGCTTGGTTGATATCAAAATCAATAAGAATTATCTCTCTTTTCAGTATGGGGAAGAATTATCTCTCTTTTCAATATGTGGAGGAACACGGAACAACAAGAAAAAGAGGATGTGATAATCTGAGAACTAGGACCTCACGAAAAGGTAGATTTGGCTAGTGATGCAAAGCTATGTGATATGAAAATTAATTTCAAAGTTAGAAAAAGCAAATAGTTGATAGAAAAGTAAAAAATTTAGAAGTTAAATTTCAAAATAATATTTATTTTCTTTTGAAGAAAAAAATGGATAGTTTCAAAGTTAAAAACTCTAGCTATTTAATTGTTTTTGCAATCAAAAACACAAAATTTCAAAGTTAAAAAAGTAATAGTGAAATTTAAAAACTCAATCTTTAAATTGTTTTCTTCACACTCAAGAGAATATGTACAAAGTTAATGCTTAAATCTGAAATGTCAATCTTTATCTCAGTGACTCACACTATCAGTTTGAATTGACAATTATGAAAATGGGGTGAAAGTCATTATACATAGTTTTGTTTGCTAAATAATAAAATTGTCAAAATAAAATTTGAGGATAAGTTGTTAAATAAGAAAAAAATATTCAAATTCATATGGCTTAACAACCATTTTCACTAATAAAATAACCTTTGTAAGTAATAAATAAAATCATATAGATTAATAATCATCTTAATTAGTAATTAAAAATTAATTAACTTATAATTTTTTCTAAATACTTTTAGGTTGGAAAATTTAAATGATAAACATATAAATAAAATATTTATTTCAAAGTTTAAGATAACCTATTTTTTTTCAATATTTCTAAGAGCCTTGCAAAACTCTAGGAGTATCAAAAACTTATCTACTAAATCACTCAGGGTTTTTTTAAGTACAACCCATTAGTTATTGGATTAAAACAATGAGTGAAATCATAAGTGAACACACATTGGGTTCCAATAATATTTTGATGTGTAAAAATATATATTAATATATGTATGTGTAAATTCACGAATTATAATGAATTGATTATTAGATATTTCTACATATTGCACTATATATTAACCGCCACGAAATTGTTGCCCTTATTTAAGGTAACATTTGACCGTTGTGATCAAAATCTCTTATACAATATGTGCTCCTTAGCCAAAAACCATTATGAATGTCAAAACACTAATATGACCCATAACCACTAATTTAATATGATCACTCCTACTCTTAGATAATTAAAAACCCTTCCATAATGCAACCTCTAACAACTATTACCATTTAAAAACAATGGCATTGGTCACTTGGTAATTCTTAAGGGACTAACTCTAAAATTAGTTGAATTATAGTGCACTATGATATTTAAAACACAATGAATTATAGAAACTATGACCCCTACTACACTTCATGATCATGACACTGTAATTCTTGAAATTTTACAATACTCATCAATTTTAATATCTAACACATTAACTCTACCATTAAAGATATATCTTTTATGCACTTAAAGTGTCATAACATAGTGATTAATTTGAATGATGTGTAACTCCAAATTAAATCCCATAAGAAAGTAATACAATAGATATTATGTATCGTTGAGATTGTATTTTGATTATCAATATTGCCCCAAATATAACCTTTCGTGATCCAACATATGGTAATGATTTTGATTATGGTATTGACCCAAAATTCACTTTTCGTGAACATATGGTAATGATGTTGACAAGTACTTGCATTTCACCCATTAGATGATACAATGATAGTGTATATTTTGTAGATGCTTTAAGGTCTTAATGTTGGTGTCTCAAGTTCATATTAACTATTATTCCTTCCATCAATTAATATTAATCAAGTATATATATGCTTTTTTCTATATTTAGTTATCTGTATTTCAAAATTATAAAATTCCTAAATTTCTAAATTGTGTATTTCTATATGGTTTTTTTTCCTATTTCCACTGTTAAATGTAATATGAATAATAAATATTCTTTATTTGATTACTATTTATTCACGTTTGTATTATTGTGTTAAATATATGTATTATTAAAATAGGTTTTTGATAATTCATTTTTTTCTTATTTCTAAATCTTTCCTAATGAGAGAGAGTCATTTTGCATGAATATGGAGAGTCTCTAACATATCACTATTCTACAATAAATTGGTCAAATGCTTATGACAGGAAAAATATACAACTAGGAAAAACATGTTGGTGACATGTTGAATATGAACCAGTATGAATGTGAAAATTCTAATAAGTCCATTTGGTTCCCCTCTTTACTAATTTCAGCAGACATGAAACAAACTTCAGTAGTTAGTCCTCCAGAAATCTTTAAAAATCTTCCAAAAGATGGAGAGTACCTCAATAGATACAAAAAATGAATCCTCCCTCATCGCATGTTCAATTGTCCATACAAATAATTGAAGTTTGGTATGTCAACTCTTTAGATGTAGACCTGCAAGAGATTCTATATCTATATACAACTGACGAAATATATAGGATCAATTAATAATCTAATATAATATTCCCAATTCCACCATAAACTCAACAAGAACAAGGGGATATACTTTTACTCCTTCAAGATGTTGAACAAGAAGAAGAAAGGGAAGCATAATTATACACAACCATTTAAATTTGACCTCTTAGAACTTGTGACATAATCTCATAAGAATGTTGCAAGAAAAGACTCGCCGAGTTGGAAACCAACAAGGACGTAAACATATACAATAAATGGAAATGGAATATTTCTAGGTATTCAACTAGAATACACACAACAACAATAGAATCTACACTCAATTGCATGAAAAGTTTTTGATGATATCGTATAAAGAGTAGAAAAGAAAAGAAGCATAGAAAATTAGAACAATTTCTAGAATAATGTATTGGGTTTGACATCTTGCAATTTGTTTGACATGGAGAATATGTATTCATTGAAACAAAACTATAGAAAATGATGGTAGTTCGGAAAAGCAACAACATAAAAAATCAATTCTAGACAAACTCAACATAGAAAGGTGCTCATCATAGGAATATGACCAAGGATAGTCAACTGAACCAAACAGGAAAAAAAATTGGACATGGACTTGACTTTTGATTTAACCCGTGTTACTACAATAAAAAGTATAGAAGAAAATGATGTTCAAGATAAAACGTGATCCAAGCAGACTAACAACGAAGAAGTTTCATCCAAGTATTTTAGGTTTGATGACATATTAAGTTGCCTAGTAACAACATTCAATAGAGAGAACAACACAAAATGGAGATTTGGTTGGAACATTATAACTATGTAATAGAACAACATAATATAAAATTCTAATAAGAATTAATGATCCACCTTTTGCAATGCAACAATTAGTACATAATTCGGTCGACCACACGTTATATATGCTTATAATTATGCTCATCACCATATTTATAAGTTAATTATTAGGTTGATAGAATATATTTAAACCCCATCAAATATGTTGGAATATTCATAGTAATATTTACATATTTCACTACTAAAATTTTCCACTAAGGTCTTTTTTTGTTGTTGAAATATGCATGCAATTTTTTTTATAAATAACCACAATATAATTTGTAATAAAGTTATTATTTAGTTAATTTTTTTTGTTTTTTTAATATATTAAATTCGATACAAATAATGGGTTACCCATTTTTATGGTTATCATGGTTTGAATTTTATTTCTAGTTTGATCAATTTAATTTATATGGCTTCCCTAGTTTCTCTTAATATAATGTTAATATTTTCTTCTAACTTAAATTGGAAAAAAATTCCAAAATAGATATTAAAAATATTATTATTGATTATTTAATCTCTAGCATCAACCTATTGATTATTTCTAATTAAATTAAAATTCTAGAAATCCTATTATAAGGTATACACACTATCAACATAACATAATTAAGGAATCATAAATATGTTTTCACAAATTTATTTATATGTATTACACGTGTAAATTATGTATTCCCATTTTTCTTTAATCAATAATATTTATATTAATATACACAAATATATATATTTGTAATATGATTTTTTATTATACTTTTTGTTTTGTTAAATTTTGAGGCTTTGTATTGAAATCTAAGGTGTTGTTGAGATGAATTGCAATGAATTTCACTATATATACAATGTATGAGATATTTTCCTATCAAATTTATGCAAATCTCAAATGCATTCACACTTATTTGTTTAGGAATGGAATTTAAAGGATACAAATCAAAATATATTGAAACCATTATACAAATATTAATGCTTTATCTAACATCATTATTCACGAAAATCCCCCTTTCAATGAATGTGAGATATGTAAGACACCTTCCATGTGATTTGGAAGTGAATGGTAATACAATATAAAAATATGTTTTTTGATCTTATTAACAAATTAATAAATATATTGTAGAAAAAACATTAAAATAAATGGAAATATAATAAAATAGATATACACTGAATGAGAAAGGTAATACTTTTCATTAACAAGGAGATAATTGTTCAACATTACAACTTGTTTAGGATAGGTAACACCTACATCACCTCCTATTGCAACTATTCTACTAAAAATGATCATATTTTTATTATATATGTACAATTACAAATTCCTTAGTTCTCCTTCTTATCAAAAGAAGCCATGAAGGTGAGATAAACTTGACCATGCATAAAAAACTTGAACGAAATAAAAGAAGAGTAAAATGTTTCTTTGACTAAATTATAATATAATTACATTTATGCATCCTAAATTGTCTTTAATCATTTCAAATAAAAAAGTATCATGAAATGTACACGCCCTTAGCATTGAGGATTTTCATGAGTACTATGTCACAAAGCCTCACATCATGCAAACATCGAATGACCCACAACTTTATTCTTTTTTAGTTATTCCCCATATGTTAGTTTTATTCAAGAATTTCTCATGTTATCTTCTCTTTTAATCACTAAATTATTTTGTATATTTTGCAGAACTATGACATGTTTTTTCTTTCTTCTCAAAGGGTTCTATCTAGTAGCAAAACTTTCAAGGATGGAAATTTATTTTAAAGCTTATAAAACTTGCCTAACATTAGTACTCCCTAATATCCATAATGTTAAATATTTAATGATATTTTCATAAAAATATTGAGATTTCTAATTATTTTTAAGTTAAAATAATTTTAAAGTATAAACTTTGAGCAAATAAATTTAAAAAAATGTCAAAATTGACAACTATTTTTTATTTTTGTATTTTGAAAAACCCCGGAATATTACCCCCAATAAATTTCTCTACTACATGGAAAATTATTAGGCTTATTTACATTGGAACATTGTTTATTCTACCAAGACGTCATAGACTATCTGTCAATATTATCTCATTTTTCGCTTTACTTAGTCATGCCCTTTCCTCATCAAGGGTGATTTAACTCCGAGAGGATGATAAATCAACACGTTTCTTTTGTTATGCCTAACCACTTTAAGCATTAAATATGTTAATTGAGCACCATACTAAATATATGTGGGATTTTCCACTTTCTTATTTATATGTGTCTATAACTATGCATAATCATTTGCCACTTGCTCCTTGTTCACAATCGCTAGCAAGGCCCCTTCATTCATGTAGAAAATTTAGACATATATATTTTGGTTTGTGTGGTCCTATGCATTTTAATTATGATAATGAAGATAAATGTATGAAATATTATGTTTATGATTACACTAGAATGTGTTGGGTGTACCTACTAAAAAGTAAATCTCAAGCTTTCAAAATGTTTAAGGATTTTCATGTATGGATTGGATATGAAGCATAATCACACATTGGCTCTCTCCATACCATTATTGGAATATAATGTAATCTAATGAATATGAAAAATATATCTGCAAGCACGGGATTCAACATAAGAGCATAGTTCCATACAATTCTCAACAAAACTAAGTAGTTGAAAGAATGAGCATTACTCTATTGAATATAGTTCTCTCAATGAGGTTTTCAAAAACAAAACATTGATGTTTTTGGATTATGTGGTTCTATGTGCAATGTATGTGAAAAACGTATGTCCATCTAATGCTCTTAGAAAAAGAGTCTTTGTAAAATGTGGTATGGATGGAATCCTTCAGTAAGCCATCACAATGTCTTTTGTTCCTCTACATTCACTTATGTTTGTTATAGTATAGCCACTCTTTCATATTTGGTATATTATTGTAAGTTTTTACTTCTTACATTGTGGTTGTGATGTATCATAAGTTGGTTATGGTTTCCTCAATGGATATCAGGGTAATTTCTTCTTTTCTCAATGATTTCAAAATGAAATACCCTTCATACACTAAGTTCCTTCCAATATTGTACAATATTTCTGGAATTTTCACTCTGATTAAACCGTAACTTGATTCTCATCTCGATATAATTTTTCTTTATACAAGCATATATGTACAATACTAATGTTATTTCATTTACAACAAAGCATCGGATTGAAGGATGCCATCTATATTACTAAGGTTAGACTCTAGTTATCTCAAAACCTTCTATAATGTTCTTTGCCTAATTAATTTAAAGTGTTTGAAATTTGAACAAAGGAATTCCTTTCTTGTGTGTGTAGGTTAGTCTATGACCAACTTGGGTTATCTGGTGACATTGTTTTGGGGTCAAAATTCATGCAAGTTTTTCCACCTATTCTTTAGCCTTCAAGTACCTATCAAATGATTCCTCTTTATAGGGTTTCAATGTCGATTTCCATTTTCACTTGATGTTGGTTGCAGGAAAATTTGATGTTGTTTGAGTTTAAATAAAAACCTTATATAGCTAGTTCTTTTCCAAAAATAAACGAAACTCAAAAAATGCATGTATATCGATTTAAATTCAAGGGATTTACCCTCTCTTCATTAATGAAAATATTTAATTATGATAAAATATTTTTACTTGTCTTATCGCCCTAACAGTGTAAATCTTTCTTTTTATTCATAAGGACAATTTATAAAATGTATTTACTTCTTACTATGTTTAATTAAGTAATTCCATCAAAAGTTTACAATACTATAATATTTTTCTATTTATATTATATGAGTACACATTAGATATTCATGTAAGTTGTATATAATTACACAATATAATAATTATTCCAAATATGCAGAATACAAAAAGAATAAGCAAATCCATATATGATTCGTAATATCCTATGTTTCTCAAGTAAACATAAAAGAAGAAGAACATAAGGCTTCTTTTTCAAGAAACAACGTTAAATTTAACGCAACACTTTTTAAATCAATGATAATTAGATGAAACCATTCATTCGAAACAAATGGTTCATTGAACAAAAAAACTAGAACTATATGTGTTTTACAGACAAAAGAAAGTTTTAAACAAAATAAATGCAAAATTTCGATCTTGATAAATGCTTCAAATTCTTGGCCGAGATATCAGATCTAAACATAAAAGAAATTTCACGTACTTGAATGACTATATTTGTGAATAGAGGAAATATTTCTAAATGAATTACTTATCATTTAATAGTAGGATATTATGTATGTGAAGAGATATGTTCTGGATTCATGAAATTGTAGTTTTCATTTCCAACAGTGGAGAAGAGAGTGACAATTTATTTCAATATAAGACATAAATCTCAAACTAACTTCCATATCTCCACGTCCACCTCCACCTCCATCATCTAATCACCCACATCTACCTCCTCCTCCTCATCATCCACATCCTCCTCCTCCTCCTCCTCCTCCTTTCCTCCACCTCCACCTCCTCCACCATCTTCTCCTCCTCCTCCTCCTCTTCAACCACCTCCTCCAACTCCACCTCCACGACCACCTTCTCCTCCTTCTCCTTCTCCACCTCCACATATTCCTTCTCCTCCCCGACCTCCTCTTCCCCCACCTCCAAATCCACCTCTTCTTCTACCTCCTCCTTAGCCTCCACCTCCTCCTCCACCTCCTCTACCTCTGCCTCCTCCACCAACTACACCTCCACCTCCTACTCTTCCTCCTCCTCTACCGACTCATCCACCACCACCACCACCACCACCTCCTCCTCTTCATCCTCCTCCACTTCCACCTTTGTCTCCTCCTCCTCCTCGTCATCCACCACCACCTTCAACTCCACCTCCACCTACTCCAACCCCTCCTCCTTGCCCTCCTTCTCCTCCTCCACCTCCACCTCCACCTCCTCCACCACCTCCTCCTCCTCCTCTACTTCTTCCTCCTCCTTCTCCAACTTAACCTCCACCTCCAACTTCACCTCCTCCTCCACCTCAACCTCCACCTCCACCTCCACCTCATCCACCACTCATCCTCCACCTCCACCTCCACCTCCACTTCCACATCATCCTCCTCTTCCTCCTCTTCAACCTCATCCACCTCCTCCACACTCTTGTCATCCTCCACCTTCATCTCTTCGTCCTTCACCTCCACCTATACCTCCACCACCTCCTACTCCACCACCACCTCCACCAACAAATCCTCATCCACCTTTTCCTCCTCCTCCACCTCCACTTTGTCCTTCCCCTTATCCACCTCCACCACCTCCTCCTCCTCCTCTGCTTCATCCTCCACCTCCTCGTCCATCTCCATGTCCACCTCCTTCTCTACTAACATATCCTCCTCCTCTTTCTCCTCCTCCTTTTGCTCCACCTCCTCCACCACCTTAACCTCCACCTCCTCTTGCTCCTTGTCCTCCACCTCGGCCTCCCCATCCACCACCACCTATGCCTCCTCATCAAAAAAATCCACTACCTCCTCCACCAACAACATGACCTCCTCCTCTTCCTCCTCCTCCTTCAGCTCCACCACACCCTCCACCTCCTTCCTCTTCTCCACCTCCACCACCACCTCCACCTCCTCCTCAACTACCTTAGCGTCCTCGTCCTCATCCTCATCCTCCTTTTTCTCCTCCTCTGCATCCACCAACACCACCACCACAACCACCTGCTACTCCTTCTACTCCTCCTCTACCTCCTCCTCCTCCTCTTCCTCATCCTCCCCTACCAGCGCCACCACCACATCTACTGCCTCTGCCTCCACCTCTTCCTCCTCATCCTCCACCTCCACATCCTCCACTACTCGAGCCTCCTTCCATTCAATCTCCTACTCCGTCTCCTCCTCTGCCTCCTCCTCTACCTTCTACTTTTCCTTCAGTGCCACCACCGCCACCTTTTCCAAGAGGGAGCTTGGATTACATCGCCCCTTATTAAAAAGGAGTGACAGTTGTGCTTTTCTATTTCATGTGTGATGCACTAAACCAGGACTAAAAATCGTAAGTCTAGGTGAAGGCCATGAAGAGAAATCTATGCAAAACATTCTTGTATTTACTTTGGAAGAAATAATGGAGTATTGGGTAATCATCTGACATCCAAGGTTCTTTGAGGATATGTAGGGAATCCAAGACGAGAGTAGGAAAGAGGACCTAGATTATTTTAGGGCTGGGACCCAAATATAAGAAAAGTCCTATAAGCTCATACTCATTGAATACCTAGGTGGGTTTGTACCTTGAGAGACAATGATTAACGTGTCTATAATCATTGGTTTTTCCAACATTGTTCTCTGATATACTGAGAGATAGAGTTGTCAGTCAAGGACTTACTGTGGAAACAATGATGGTTACTATGGTGCTATACATATGGGTTACCAATCTGATTCTTCTTATGATAAATTGTTCATATTGATAATTACCAAGTATCATTATAAATACCTTCATAATTAAGAGGGAGCGTTGAAGAAAATGTAACTAGGTTCAGTATTTACAAAATTAATTTTGATCTTTGTACTTGTCGTGAGGTTTTAGGGTTTAGGGTTTAGGCTTTATAACACTTTAGTAAATTCTTTTAATAAACACATAAATAAAAGTTTCAAAACATTTTTTTTAAAATGTTATAAAATGCTTAGGATTTAGGGTTTAGTCTTTATGGTTTACGGTTTTGGGTTCAGATTTTAGGGTTTAGGGTTTATAACACCTCAGTGAATGATTTCAATAAAAACTTAAATAAAAGTTGCGGACTATTTTTTAAAATGTTTTAAATTCTTAGAGTTAATGGTTTGAGGTTTATTGTTTGGGATTTAGGGTTTAGGATTTAGGGGTTTGAATTTAGGGTTTTTAACACTTTCGTAAAGGCTTTTAATAAACACTTAAATAAAATTTACAAAACACTTTTTAAAATGTTATAAAATGCTTAGCATTTACGATTTAGGGTTTGCGGTTTGGGCATTAGGGTTTAGGGTTTGGGGTTAAGGGTGTAGGGATTAGGGTTTAGGGTTTAGGGTTTATATTTTAGATTTTAAGGTTTATAACACTTTAGTAAATGCTTTTAATAAACACTTATATGAAAGTTACAAAACACTTTTTAAAATTTTATAAAATGATTAGGGTATAGGGTTTAGGGTTTATGGTTTATAACACTTTAGTAAATTCTTTTAATAAACACTTAAATAAAATTTAAAAAATCGCTTAAAATGCTATAAAATCTTGAGGGTTTAGGATTTAGGGTTTAGACTATAGGGTTTAGGGATTATAACTCTTTAGTAAATTATTTTAATAAACATTTAAATAAAATTTACAAAACACTTTTTAAAATGGTATAAAATACTTAGAGTTTAGCGTTTATAGTATAGGGCTTAGGGTCATCAGTTTATTGTTTAGAGTTTAGGGTTTAGGGTTTATAGCACTTGAGTAAATGTTTTTAGTAAACACTTAAATAAAAGTTATAAAACGTTTTTAAAATTGTTATAAAATTCTTAGGGTTTAGGGTTTAGGGTTTAGAGTTTAAATTATAGGATTTAGAATTTAGGGTTTCAAATTTATGGTTTGGGGTTTAGGGTCTAGCATTTAGGGTTACACATTTGCGGTTTAGGCTTTAGGGATTAGGCTTTAGGGTTTAGGGTTTCTAACACTTTGTAAAATTCTTACGGTTCAAGTTTTAATATTTTTGGTTTAGGTTTCATGGTTTCGGGTTTGTAACACCTTAGTCATTGCGTTAATAAACACTTAAATGAAAATTACAAAACACTTTTTAAAATGTTATAAAATGCATAGGGTTTAGTGTTTAGGATTTGGGGTTTAGGGTTTAGGGTTTAGGGTGTAGGAATGAACCACCCCATCTTAAGGAGGTATCCATTGCTACATATTACACATAATGCATTCATCCCGTGGAGCTCCAAGGAGTTACGAAGAAAAATAAATAAAAGGAAAAAGGTTTATCAAGAATTGTATCTCATGTAGCAAATTTTTCTCCCTCCTACACTCACATACCTAGGTGTGGTCTTCTCTTATTATAGATGCTCACAAAATTGTTAGGGTTTATGATTTAGGGATTAGGGTTTGGGTTTAGGGTTCAGCATTAAGGGTTTATAACATTTTAGTAAATTCTTTTAATAAGCACTTAAATAAAAGTTACAAATAGTTTTAAAATGTTATAAGATTCTTATGCTTTAGGGTTTAGGGTTTAGGGTTTATAACACTTTTGTAAATGTATTTAATATACACTTAAATAAAATTTACAATAAACTTTTTAAAATGTTATAAATTTCTTACGGTTTAGGGTTAAGAGTCTATGGTTTATAATACTTTAGTAAATCCTCTTAATAAACACTTGAATAAAAGATAGAATTTTTTTAAGATGTTATAAAATTCTTAGGGTTTAGGGTTTAGGGTTTATGGTTTGGGGTTTGGTGTTTAGAGTTTAGGGTTTAGGGTTCGTAAAACTTTAGTAAATGATTTTAATAAATACTTAAATAGAAGTTGCAATATGTGTTTTAAAATGCTATAACATTACTAGGCTTTAGCATTTAGAGTTTACAATTTATGGTTTACAATTTACGGTTTAGGGATTAGTGTTTAGTGTTTAGGGTCTCAGGTTTAGAGTTTAGGGGTGAGGGTTTAGGGTTTTTGGTTTACAGTTTAGGGTTGAGGGTTTATAACACTTTAGTAAATTCTTTTAATAAACACTTAAATAAAAGTTACAAAAAGTTTTTTAAAATGTTATAAAATGCTTAGGGTTTAGGTTTTAATTTTCAGTTTTGGGGTTTAGGGTTTAAGGTTTATGGCTTAGGGTTTATGATTTATGGTTTAGGTTTGGGGTTTAGAGGATAGGTGTTAGGGTTTATAAGACTCCAGTAAATTATTTTAATAAAAACTTAAATAAACGTTTCAAAATGATTTTAAAAATGTTATAAAATGATTAGGGTTTAGGGTTTCGGATTAAGGTTTAAGGTTTAGGTTTTAGGGTTTATGGTTTAAGGTTTATAACAGTTTAGTAAACTCCCTTAATAAAAAATTAACTAAAAGTTACAAAATGCTTTTAAAAATGTTATAAAATGCCTATGGTTTAGGGTTTAGTTTACAAGGTTTAGGGTTTAGGGTTTATTGTTTTGGGTTTAGGGTTTGGGGTTTTGGGTTAAGGCTTTAGGGTGTAGGGATGAACCACCCCACCTTAACGGGGTATCCACTGCTACATATTACACATAAGGCATTCATCCCATGGAGCCTAGAGTAGTTATGAAGAAAAATAAATAAAAGGAAAAATGTTTATGAAGAAGGGTATCTCATGTACCACAATTTTCTCCTTCCTAGACTCACATACCTTGATGTGGTCTTCCCTTATTATAGATACTCATAAAATTCTTAGGGTTTATGATTTAGGGATTAGGGTTTCGGGTTTCGGGTTTAGGATTTACGGTTTATAAAATTTTAGTAAATTCTTTTAATAAGCACTTAAACAAAAGTTACAAATAGTTTTTAAAATGTTGTAAAATTTTTATGCTTTAGCATTTAGTGTTTAGGGTTTATAACACTTTAGTAAATGCTTTTAATATGAACTTAAATAAAAGTTAAAAACACTTTTTAAAATGTTATAAATTGGTTAGGGTTGAGGATTAAGATTCTAGGGTTTATAATACGTTAGTAAATCCTCTCAATAAACACTTCAATAAAAGTTAGAAATTTTTTTAAGATGTTATAAAATACTTAGGGTTTAGGGTTTAAGTTTTATGGTTTGGGGTTTGGTGTTTAGAGTTTAGGGTTTAGGGTTTTAGGTTTAGAGTTTAGGGTTTAGGTTTTATAACACTTTAATAAACTCTTAAATAAAAATTACCAAGCGCTTTTTAAAATGTTATAAAATGCTTAGGTTT